>JASCQY010000002.1:4531988-4548925 GCA_030264315.1 Sardinella tawilis
GTGTCAATCACTCATTTGCATCCTGGGCAATACAGAAAATGGGCTTAAAGTGTAAAATACCGAACTATACCTTTAAGCTAATATTTTAGTGTGCTTTGATATAGATTTGATGTCATTTTGAGCAGTAAACAAATTACCTTTGTGGCTCCCCAGGTCTCTTTAGCAAAATCCTCTGCTGTCTTCAGATCATCAGTAATGATGAAATTATCAAAAATTGTCCCTGATTTTACCTTTAAAAAAAGTTAAATATGTTTATAATTCATAATGTTGGTCAATTCAGTAAAAATGAGCGATTGCTACAGTAGCTCTAAACAGTCATCCATGGCATATTGTGGGAAACACCCACTCCTGGAGACGCATAGAATGCATTTTGTTCCAATCAGAAATAGCTACATAGTTTGACCAGACCTAATAGTTGTATAATTAAGCAATAACGGAGAGCAGTGTTGCACAACTGAGAGTAGTGTTGGTGGTGGATATCGCCTTAGCTGTGGTTTAGCCAAAGATACTGAATAACACTTTTATCAACCGTCTCTGGTTTAGCCATAGTGCAGTTCAAGTCAAATATACCTGCCACAGGTCTAGGCCAATTACTCCAATGTTGTCAAACTTATAAATGTTGCTATCAGGTGTGTAGTCAGGGTTGTCCATTTCTGGATGAACCCAGCTGCCTTTGTAGTTGGGATTATCAATCTGCTTTGGCTTCCATTCACCCTGAAACAGATCAAATGATCAAATAACTAACAAGTTGCTACATTCATTCAGTATACATCAACACAAGCATTTGTCAATCCAGGGTTGCTAAAAGTTTTATTGAGTACTCTACTAATCCTTTTGTGTTATAACTGTCTACACATACAGACAGCATGAGGGCATGTGGCAGGTGGGATGTACCTTGTACTCTGGGTTAGGAATCATGGGGGGCTCCCATTCCCCATCCATTTCCTCATCCCAGTCATCTGGCTTCTTGGCATCAGGATCAGGAATATTCTCAGACTTGTCCCAGTCCTGAGGACAAAGCCTCATTGATTATTAATGTCATAAATCTAAAGCCTCATTGATTATTAATGTCATAAATCTTAAAGTGTGACATCACTGGGGAAAGCCTGAAGACACTACAGACACAAGGTTCATCTGAATTGAAACTTCGGTATTAGCAATAATAATTTCCATGCATCTTCACAATAAAAGAATGAGCGAATACTAGCAAAATGTGATAATGGTGTAGCTTCACTGACCTCAGGTTTTGCATCGTCAGGGTCGTCGATTGTGACACGATCATCCCAATCCGCAGGTTTCTTGGCATCTGGGTCCCTGATTTTTTTGGGAGGAAGAAAGTCCCAGTCGTCCTCCAGATTGCCCCACTCCAGTCTCTCATTGTTAACTTTAACTTCATAAGTCTGGTCAGGTCTCACAATCAGAGTATAGAGATGGGTGTGTTCATCATCCTAAGGTTGAACAGTTATGTTAAAGGGTTCAGTTTATGTTTGATGAGACAATTATACCAGACAACAACACACCATAAGCGGGTTTACGGTTCTAAATGACTCATTCATGACATCAACATAAACTCAAGAAACATTTTCTTGTAAGTTATTTAGCAGCAGCTGTAAGCTATCTATTACAATACTTGACTGTTAATAGTAAAAGCATTGATACTTACCCTTGCTTTAACTTCTTTCTTTATGAGATGGTTTTGTCCCTTGTAGTTGATAATAACATGAACCTTTTTGGTGCCATAGCCACAAATATCAGGGCCTGGAAAATAGGTCAGTTGAATCATGAGTTATGAACTAGCTGTTTAAGTGTTGCTTGGTATTAATTGAATAAGGGGGAGGAGCCACTAAGCTTACCAAACATAATGTAGTATTTCGAGTCTCCATGCATATCAGCTTGGTTCAAATCAGCTGGGAAGAGCTTCACATATCCACCACCACAATCAATCTGTTGTTCATGTTTAACTGTGAACTGCACAATTAGGGGTTTTCCCTCATTGCTGAAAGGTTCAAAACGGCTGGAGATGGCATAAAAGCGAGCATCTTGACTAGTCTGAAGGCCTGGAATAATGGACAAACACACAGGAAAGTAAAAACAGGGCAAAATGGATGGTTTGAATGATTCCAGAAAATTAGAAGTTGGGTGTAAGTGTCCAAAAGATAGCTTAAGATATGTAATTGTTACCATTAGTGTCCCTGGATTACTGAAATTACCTTTGTCTTTTTCAGGGTCTCCATAAAATTTTCCAGCTGTTAGTTTCCACTGCCCATAGTCAGATTTGTGCTTAGAATCCACCCAACGACTTTTCCATCCATCTATGAAGAAATGGGAATAGGAAGAAATTAATACAGCTATGAAGTTAGCAAGCAAGTCTGTGCATCATACACTGATATGGACCAGCTGGCACAGAGCCCACTGCCCTACATTGTCACCACCA
Source organism: Sardinella tawilis (assembly GCA_030264315.1). Lineage (NCBI taxonomy): Eukaryota > Metazoa > Chordata > Actinopteri > Clupeiformes > Clupeidae > Sardinella > Sardinella tawilis. The sequence continues at coordinate 4,534,423 of JASCQY010000002.1, forward strand.
ATTAGGCTACAGAACACTGAATTATTATTTCAGGGTATTTAATTGTGCCAATGTTAAAAACGGCATTATGTCATATTTTGACAAAACTATTTGCCTTGACAATATCGGCTTTTAGAGATGGCTAATTGATATAACATTGGTAGCCTATATATGAAGATAGATTGAGATGCTGATCATTCATGCATGCACTAATTTATGATGGCATACGTGCGTAACCAAACCACTCTACTAGTCTAATTGTGTCTTTTACATAATCTTTCTTAAATTGGTAACCAATTAAGATAGTGCTAGCTTTCCTCCACAAAATGTGACCACTTCAGTCATGCAGCATGTACCTCCATCCAAAAATTGCTCTTTGAAGAACACAGTCGCATCTGTGATGGCTAATCCAAGTAATGCACATATTGCCAAAGCAGGTTGCATATTTGCACCTCTCCGATGTCCGTGGTCTCGTTTTCACTATGCTACAAAGCAGAAATAAACACTGAAATGGTAAGGATATTGGAATAATGATGCTGGTCCGGTTCCTGTGCACAGATGGCTGAGACCGATTGGACTGATGCTTAAGTGCTTAACCAATGACATGAGACCACGGGTTGTCGGAGGACATGTCAGCACGTCTCTTTCAAAACCATCCTACTCATTGCAATTTTCCTGTCATCAAAACTTAGGCTGATTCTTTATCATTCTTTTTTTGTACCAATCTAAATAAAGAAAAATGTCGCAGTGAGGTAGGGTTGCCTATAAACCTTGAAATTAAATTGCTGACCTTAAGATGCATTAAATCCATTTGATTGGTCTTATTATAAAATTTTAAAGCCAGCAAATAATATTTAACATTTTAGATTTATGCTCACAGGATCGACTGCATTATTTTAAAGTGTTAATAAAATATGTTCAACTTGTGTCTGTAGCAGATTTTTAACCACCTTTAATCTGTTAAAATGAAACGCGAAAGGATTTAAATGAACCCCTTGATTTGCCGTAGTCAGTCGGCGCATGTCAATGAAGTCATCAAACTGTTTATATCGGCCATAGTTACGGAGGACGCTAAATGAACCACAATCTGTCTACTGTGTCAGTTATGCTGTATTCTCAGGTTATATCTAACCAGAAATCTGTTTCATAAGTTATGCTTGTACGGGGGACATTTTTAAATGTGCATTACTTGCTTGGAATGTTGAGAGGATGAAGGTTTGGCTATCTCATGAGTAGTCGAATGTGCAAGACAAAAGATGAAAGATCAACTTGGAAACTTGCATGGTAAACCTATGGGTAAACCATCAGTTACATGTACGTCTGGGAGTTTTATTAGGATGCGGGACATAAAATGTGAAAACAGTGTGTCAAGTTGAGGCAGTCGGCCCACTTAGAAATCAAAGAAACTGTCAAACAATGTGGAAGCAGAGTGGTAGCAGAAGCTCAGCGCTCGATAGAGCAATGGCTCAGCTCGCTGCGAAAAAAGTTGCAAGTGCTGGAGGAGTTTCACTAAATGTGAGTAGACCTAACTGTCTTTTTCTGTGTGTATGCGTTACCAAAAGCAACGAAATCTTAGCCTGGCTTTCGCGACCATCAAAGCTCATACGAGCTTAGTCTGTCCAATCTCACATACTAGCCGCCGTCTCAAAGGCAGAATTAATGTTAAACTTGTTTAGCCCGCCTCCTTCATCTTGGAGTAAAAGCTCGCTTCTCATTGGTGCCTGAAATTCTGGGACAGGAAATGCAGTAAATAGCCAGCTTGGCCATACTGTCTTGAACACGAAATTTTGTGCAGTGTCACAGGAAGTATGGGCAAGCCCAGGCTAACGAAATCTAGTAAAAATGGTTAAACAAAAACATTGTGCATGACTTCATGACCTCAACAATATTCAAACGATGGACGTATCTGTAATCTGTGTCTCCTCCACAGGAAAATGTGCTTCCCCAAACAAACCCCAGCATGAAAAGCTTATTGCATCGTGGACAAATGGACTTCCAAAACTTGAGCGACATATCCTCAGAAGGAGGTTATAGTGAAGTTCACGATTATAGTGTGGGTCCAAGCAAAACCATTATGGACAATGATGCACCAGAGAAAGCTGTTGTTGGAGGCGGCTCAAGGTTCCTGAAAAAGAAATTGAATGCCACAACAGACAGGCTGTCTTCAGCACCGAGTTCACAACGCCTAGCGATAGAGGAGGATACATGGATACCTCAGCGACGGTCCCAAAGTGCAGCCTTAAGCCGACTTGCTCAATTGGAGGAGCGTTTCAGACACCGCAATGAGAGAAGTTATGCACAGACCTCAAGCCCTGGCCCACCAAGTCCTCAGGAGGCCCCTCTATCCACCCATTCCAGTAGTGATCTCGGTGTGAAAGGGGCTCGATTTCTCAAGAAAAAAGTCACAACATCAGTCCCAGAAGAAAGTAAACAAGGTCATGCTCCACAAATCTCAGCCAAAGCTCCCCCCTCAAGGGTTCCCAGTAAAGGTGTTAGTTTAGATAGTGACGAGGAGGATATGAAAAGGCTTTTGGGCAGTTCTCTAAACTCGTCAGCTGATAGCCCTGGACTCACAAAGAAGGTAATTTAGGTTTCAAAATAGCTTTTATACAAGGTAATCACAAGTTGCATTTTTTCTTGTTGAAGTGGTTTTCAGTACTGATGGTATTCTTGTCTTACAGTCCTACAAGAAAAATCCCAGGAAGACCCCTACGACTGTGCAAGACTCTGATGCTTTCAGACAAAGAACCCCACGACCACCTTCTAGTGAGTTGGCCAGCCCGATACACTCACTAAGAAGCGTGTCAATTTTGTATTCCCCATCTCCATCTCCCCCAAACGTTCACTCGCCCAGTAGGAGGTCCCCGAAAGTCAGATTCCTTCGACCCTCTCAGTCAAGGTCCTCTGTATCTGTAAACAATGAGATCAGGTCCCTGGAGGAGCTGTTCACAGATACTGATGACACCATCAGTGAGAGAAGTGCAGCATCTGGTGGTAAGAGACCATAAACAATCATTAAAAAACATTTGAAGTATTAAAATCATATTATTGTCAATCATTAACTCATATTTTGTAGCTGGTCGTTGACTAATTGTTGTTCTTTTCAGGTTTCAAGTTAAATGTCATGACCTTGGATGATCTAATCCCTGCTGAACCTGTGACTTCCACGGTTTGTGATTTAATTATCATGGTATTCATGAAAGATTGTAACATTTCCCAAATAATGACAAGGAAAGGAGGTTTTGTTTTGTAGCATGTAAGTACATCTACATCTTTGTACAAATACAGGTTGGTGTTGCAAGCAAAGGAGATGATGTGGATGAGGATGCAAGTGAGCACACGTTGGATGACATTTTCCCAGAGGACAAGGACCCAGAGGAGGAGGCCGCGGTGCAATATGAGAGTGACTTTGAGAGTGATGTGAAGTCTGAGGCAACGGACCAAAGCGTGAGCGAGATCCCAGAGCATCTGACGGATGACGAAAAAGTATCAGAGGCTGCTGATGATCAGTCGGAGGACCACAGTCACCATCAACGTCTCTCACAAAGGGACAGACACAGCCACTCAGATCGATCAGAAACAGACAGTCGGAGGTCCTTTGAGTCACATGACCACAAGAGTCAAGACACTTTCTCCAGGTCATATTCCTCTTATTCTCGGTCGGACACACTCACTCCCACCAATGAGCCTCCTAGAGATCATGCGAAGGAGGCTGCTGTGCAGACTGAGAAAGGAGTGGCATATACGGTGCCATCAGGTAAGTTACAAGTCCGCCACATTTAGTTTTAATAATGTTGTAAATCCACAGCCAGTGGTGGCTCATGTGCTGGGCTATAATTTTGTCTCTCTCTTGATAATGGTCTCTTAGGACTGGATGCTCTGGCATCTACTTACATGGATCCCACACCTTTGGCTCGCTACACAGTCAGTGCAGAGACTCTTGATGGTATGTTTGAAGTTTCATTATTGAGGACGTTCCCCACTAACCCGATACACCAAACGCCTTCACATCGTTTCACCTAGTGCAAAGCTTTTTAAACCTATCCATTGCCATACATTCGCACACTGGGCAGATAGAGGTCACTGAATGCTGTCTGTAGCAAAAAGAACGGAAAAAATTGATGCAACATAGGCCGAGTTATAAACCAATAACTATTGTTAACTGAATGGGGCATAGCGAAATGAAACTGAAAGTAAGATACTATGCCCCATTTACTTAGTGTTAGTTGCATAGTTCATTATTCGGTCTATGTTGTATCAATTTTTTTCGTTCTTTTTCCTATGAACAGCATTCAGTGACGTTGAACAACAGGGCTATGGGTTGATTCACATCGAACTTCTCCTTTAATGCACTACTTAAATGTCCATTTGTTGTCTTTGCAACATGGTAACAGCAGGTTGCAGCCAATAATGTGCCACTAATCTGTGATTAATGTGATTGCTTTCTCAGCACTGACCTCGCAGAAGCCCTTTGAGGCGGCCCTGAATGACATGCTCAGACAGCAGCTGGCCCTCACCAGGCACTTCGTAGAGTCCAGCCGCCACCTGTACGGCTCCTTGCTACAGTCCCTGGAGATGCCAGACTACAAGTACACAACTCTAGAGGACACAAAAGAGGTAACAGCACTAGAAAGATGTCAATGCAACATGTATAACCAATATTTTTTTTACTGTAGGCCAAAGTAGTAGTCACTAACTAGACTGAATTCTCATCAGCAATCAAATGACTCCGGCTAAATTGAATGCTGTCTAATAACGGTAATTTGTCGTTTTCAAGTACATCCGAAAACACAGACCTCCCAAACTCACCATGGAAGAGGCCCTGGAGGAAGTGCAGCGAGAGATGAGGGAGTATCACTACCTGTAGAAATCATTGGATGCCAAGAGATTATGTGCCATTTGTGCCATTAAAAGTTTTATTATAAAATTGGGTAATTTTTTTCCATTTCATTACTCAATGCCTTTGAGCTTTCTTGCAGAACAACTTCAAACACAATATGATGCATGATTTTAAAAATATTTTTTTATTTGTTTTGTGGAATTACTGGAGTGAAATCCTGATGTGAATACATGGGTTTAAAACATCCTCTTTTCCACTACGACTTTTAACTAGAAAACAGAATACTACAACACAAAAGTCTGATTTTTTACACAAGTTCTTTGTCATTCAGTACAAGAGCAAGAAAAGGGGAGGGGGACATTCGAGAATGACAACCATAACCAGTGTTCAGGTTCCTTAAAAAAATGGAGGGGGTTTAAATCGATGATTTCCGATCATTCTGTTGCTGAAGGCTCCTGCGGTTCCCGATTCACTGTGAATAAGAAAGCAAGATGGGTGTAAACTTAAATGGATGACTAAAATAATTTTCCACATTTATTAATTGTGTGGCAAACTCGGAATGATGATGGACCTTACCCCATCTCAAAGGCATGTTTGAAAGTTACTTTATAAAGACACAGCTACATTCAGTAAAGCTGCGTCCACACACGTCGCCACTCGGTACTAGCTGAGCGATATCAGTCAATAGAATGTTTATGTGTTCCAGCGATGGAACACCTGGACAGGCGAGAAGAGTACAAGCGAGGCGATATCGCCGATATTGATTTAAAATTAATTTAACTTTTGGGCGAGTAAGCGAGAAGCGAGTAAAAAGAGGCGACGTATGTGGACCCGGCTTAAGATCCATATCACTTCCAACAGGTTTCATTGTTTAGGAAAAGCCCAGTGAACTGCATGTGCTCCTACCTTCTTCTCTGGCTTTCATCCGAGCCACAAAATTGTAGCTTTTGTTCCTGCGGTAGTTCTCATAAGGGTCGTCCAGCGATACCCCCACGCCCTTGTACTGGTCCCACTTGTCCCGCACGTCTCCACCTTTGATGGGGTCCTGGATGCCCTGCTCCTTGGCTCCTAGTCCTCCTGAGCCACTCCAGCCTGTTCAGAGAGAGTTAGTTAGTAGGAGTAACTGGCACCACATGACACGACACACAAAGCATGCAGGAAATAAGAAGCACATTTTTAAAGACTATTACAAAATTCAGCCTTTATTATAAACAGCCTGATATAAAGTGACAAACACCAATGATATGTGTGCGTGCGGTAAATAATTCATGAGGCAGCAAGGCAGGCGAATCGTCTGTTTGCTAGCCCATGTTTGCATCACCAAAGAGACCCTTGTACAAGTGCTCTAGCCTGCGCTGGGCTACTAGAGGGCCACTGCACCAATGATACAAGACAAGACATGCATGACACCCACAGCTCCACAGACACGGCTCCCTCTTACCCATCTTCATGAGCATCTGATGTCCCTTGTTCTCCTCTCCGAGCCGCAGATCTACGGGCAGCGTTGACCCAGTGCCAAGCCCAGACGTCGAGCTGTTTGGAAGAACCACAATGAAACCACAACACACAATCAGTGTGCTACAGTGACAGTTTTACAACCAAGTACTCAATATTGACGGTCCCTGCACAGAAAGAGGAGTTTGATGTGAAACGGCACACTTACGGGGGAGTGGGGCTACGAGACTTGGCTTGTCGTCTCTTGTCTGGTGTTCGGGAGCGAGAGCGGGACCGTGAGCGACTGCGCGACGACCGTGACCGACTCCTGCTTCTGCAAACAAGACAAACAAGAATTTCACCACAGCTCTGTGACATTCAACTCCAACATGCTTCAGAGTTACTCTACTCATGATCTTCCACTCATTGTATTGCCCTGTCCACCACACACTTCGAAGACTTTTTGTTTAAGATGCTTTTAAAGCTATTATAACTATTATAATTCTGAAATGGATTTTGGAAAAGCCAGAGGGGCCGGTATGTGATGGCCTTACCTGGATCTGGACCGAGAGTAGGACCTGGAGCGGGAACGGGACCGGGACCTGGAGTAGGACCGCGAGGACTTGGAAGACCTAGAACTAGAACGTGACGAAGAACGGCCTCGGCTGCGAGAGCGACTGCGAGATCGGCTGGCTCGCATGCTGGAGAGAAGGAGAGGCAGAAACAGAGGATGATGTGAGTGGGAGGGGTTCAGTGAAAGAACGAGTGTGAGAACTCGTACCACTAGCTGAGCATGAGGGAGAACCTGAGCGCTTCTTCTCACCTGTTGCGTTTCTCTTGTTCCTTTTTCCTCCGCGCCCTCATCTTGGCTCGGAAGAACTCGTAAAGGCCATTCTGTTCCCAGCCCTCACTAGTGAAATGATCAGACACACTGATGATAACTACCCTGAATGGAAGAGAAATCTTTCTTTGCCATGTCAAAAATATATACTGTATATTTTAAAAAATAATCTTGGAACTACATTGGAGACCTGTGAAGAAGGGCACTAGTGCTTGACTTACAGTCACAATGTATTACTGTGTGTATGTATGTATGTGTATATATATATATATGTATATGAAATACACACACACACACATATATATATATATATATATATATATATATACACACACACATACATACATAGAGTACATACATATATATATATATACACACATATAGAGCTGTAATACCTGTTTCTGGGTCTGTCGTGTGACGGGGGGCTGTAGAAGGCCTCCACTGCAGCCAGTAGCCGCTCACTAGGGGGCATGGGTGGGGGGAGGCGAATGTCTTTGGGATCAAGAGGCTTGTAGTCATGGTCTTCTAACTACAAGACACACAAAAAATCAACATATAGTCCACCTTTACACAAACAATATTAAGCACAGAATGTTATACATACAGTACACATGCAATTACATACTGTACACAACCTTTTCAACAATCTTCAACTGGTGGGAAAAACATTGGCTACCGACTAAACATTTATGTTGTTTATGTTTATTCATGTTTATGTTTATTAACTGGATCCCAATGCCCCGGAGTCCAAACCATTTGGATTTGAATAGCTGAAGCTGAATTTCTGTACTGTGCTACCTGACAGATGATGACGCACCTTTACTAACGGAGCCATGAGGCCTGCTGGAAGGTCGAAGTAGGGGACGTTGGGTACCAGACTGGGGTCATCCTGGCTGACGTGTGCGGGGGCAGGGCGTCGCATGTGGGGAGACTGGCCATTGAAGCCGTGGGGCGGGGGGCCGAAGTCCGGGTGCTGGTTGCCACCCCACGGCGGATGCTCCCCCATGCCTGGAGGCGGAATCCTCTGACTGGGGTGGTGATGAGGAGGAGGCCCGATGTCTGGTTTAGACAGGAAAAGCTTTCAGATTGCTGAAGCACACCTGAGGTTAAATCTGGGACATTAGGCCTAATTTCTGCGTGCTGCTTACCTCCTGGGAAGTCCCCTTGAGGGTAATCGAAGCGGTGTGGGGGGTACGGGGGTCTATCGAAGTGGTGGCGCGGCGGGAAGTCGTCCTGCATGAAGCGCGGCGGGAAGCGGCCAAAGTTGTGCGGGGGAGGGGGCTGGTTGAACGGCGGCGGCTGCTGGTGGGGTGGGAAGGGGCCTCGGAAGTGCGGCGGGCGCTGCATGCGGAACGGCGGCTCCCTCTGACCCCAGGGGGGCTGGTCGGGCTGGTTGCTCCACGGCGGCTGGTCGTACTGGCCGCTCCAGGAGGGCGGCGGCTCTGACTGGCCGCTCCAGGGGCCGCCGTCGCGGGGGCCGCTCCAGTTGGGGTCCCTCTGCTCGTTCCACATGCCCTCGTGGCTGTTCCACGGGGGGCACGGAGGCGGGGCCTGAGTGGGGTCGAAGGGAGGCTGAACAATGAAATGACATACATCAGTGCCGACTGATGCAACACGGCAACCGCTCTGATCTTGTTCAGAATGACATGAGGGAGCTATATGTGGATATCATCACCCCCCCAGTTTAGTTGCATACTGCATATCACACAGATACCCCATCTATTAAACCATCAACATTCACACAGCGTGTGCTACAAGCATTTCCTGTCTGTAGGAGTAAACACACATTGAGACACACACACGATACACCCCGAGAGAGAGAGAGAGAGAGAGAGAACATGCGAGAGGTGACTCACAGGCTGCTGGGGGTTCCAGGCTGGCATGTTGTGCTGGGGGTCAAACCAGCCGGGCTTGGAGGACGGGATGTCCGAGGGGCCGCTGGGATTGGCGGAATCTGGGGGTCGGGTGGGAGTACCGTCATAATCTCCAGGAGGTGGGCCCGCCATAGGGGGCTTACCCTCACCTGGGGAGAGGGAGGAAGGGGGGTTTAGACGACTACAAAGAACTATGCCACTCTGTCCTGAAGGCTGAATAAATGGGTCATTACTACAGCTACTTAAAGCAACACTCCACCATTTGTGGAAATATGTTCATTTTTCATCTCTCCTTGAGTTAATTAATTGAGCCATACCTTTTTCCTGTTCATCCAGTCCTTCTCTGAGTCTGGCGATAACTTTTTAAGCTCCAAGCTAACATTTATCATTGAAGCGGATTAGACCAGGCAAGATGCTAACGGTCCAATCCGATTCAATGATAAATGCTAATTTGGAGCTAAAATTGGCGTAGCCAGAGTCAGAGAAGGACTGGATGAATAGGAGAAACGTTTCGCTCAGTTAATTAACTCAAGGGGAGATGGAAAATTAACATATTTCCAAAAATGGTGGAGTGTTGCTTTAAGATTCACTTTACTCTCTACTGTCTTTGGTGACATCTTCAAAGACAAGCCACCTTCTACCTTGCATTCTTAAACAAAACACAATAGACACGAAAATGCCTTGTTGTGGGATCATTTCAAATATGACACACACTTCACAAAGCCACAACTGGCTTTACTCCTAATGAATGTATTAACCACGGACAGAATGGGGTACATGTGTACACCTGTGTGTGTGTGTGTCTGTGTGGGTCACCTGGCTGGGAGGTCAGCGGCGCTCCTTGGGACTTCACTTCCCCGTCCGCTGGGGCCAGCTGCCCGACCGCCGCAGCGGCGGCCGCCACGGCGACCGTCTGCTGTTGCTTGAGGTTGCCGATGAACTCGTCATGCTGCGTCTTGAGCGTCTGGATCTGCTGCTGGAAGGCAAGCTGGATGGGCTGCACCACGGCGGCGTACTCCGTGATCAGCGACGCCTGGACGAGACGAGACGAGTGGCGGCAGCAGGTCAGTCACAGCAGGAGGGTGGCAAAAACATCGATTAATCAATTCATGTTGGCACTTGGCAGTGACAAAAGGTGCACACAGAGAACACGTTGTGCATTATAAAATCACTGCTGGGTTTGGTGAACGTCTGCATGTCAACCCCTTCATTGCACAGCGGGTCACATAAGGGGGGGATGATGGGTAATTCCTGTTGCAGGCGCTTCACCTGCAGATGCGCTGACTGCCTGTATTGGCTCACCTGGTACTGGCCCAACCCCACAGCAGGGTTTTGGAGCTGCTGGATTGTGATGTCGTCAAAATAACCATTCTTCTCCCAGAGCTGCAGTAACTGGAATAGGCACCACAAGAGACACCGGAGTCAGTTTTCCACACAAAGTACAAAACCCAACAAATCCGACAATATCACCGTAACAAAAAAAATCAACATGTGGAGTCAGGAGCTGGAGTGTTAGTGTACCCGTGTGATTTTCTGCTGCTTGTCCTCCTCCACGGCCAGGAAGCTTGTGCAGTAGATGGGCACCACCACCTTCTGTATAGCAGCCAGTAGATCCCGCTGCTGCTTCCTCTGACTGCAACAAACACACATGTACACCATCATATTGGAGATCTCCATCACCCACTCTTACATGTGCATTAACCGCAAGTCACCATCAAGTAAAGAGGAGCTAGGGGTTGAGAGGAACAATATGAAGTAGCAAGTGACAGCTTGTACGCAGATCTCCATCACCCACTCTTACATGTGAATCAACCTCAAGTCACCATCAAGTACAGAGGGGCTAGAGTTTCTCATATCACCATTAAGTAAACAAGCGCTAGAAGTGAGAGGAACAATATGAAGTAGCGAGTAAAAACTTGTATGCAGATGTTTGTCCTCATGCAGGGGTTAGTCAGTGTGACGCTCTGGCACCTAAATGGGGCTATGAGGGAGGAGGAGACCCACCAGTGATGGAGGACGTCATTGGTTAGGTAGATGAGGTGGAGGCGAAGCTCAAAGTGGGCCGTCTCTGCCGTGATGCGATTGCGCAGGTGGGAGCACATTAGCTCGCAGTGTGGAGGGGACTTGGCGTTATTGAACATCCAGTTTTTACCAGCCTGCAAAGAGAGAGAGACGAGCAGAGACGAAAATAAATATCAATCGGAATCTGGGGCCGTTTCCCAAAACCATCGTTGCTAACAAGTCAGCAACTATGGTTTGGGAAACGCATCCCAAGGCGAGAGTTACAGCTACGATAGAAAATGTGCGTCAGAAACATATAAAGCGCCACCAACTAAGAGAGAACACACATAACAGTCAAATGAGATTTCACATACCGAGATGGCATCCTTTGTGCAAGTGTCGATGATCGGCTGCAGGAGACTGTCAAACTCGCCCATGTCCAGCTGAGTGTCAGCAAGCAGCTTCTGGGTCTGCTGCTCCATTGCTAGAGTAATGGCCGCTGTCACTTGCTCCTGGAGAGAGAGAGGAGAAAGAGGAGTTTATTTAAAAAAAAAAAAAAAAAACTTGTATCAATGGTCATGAAATCTTACTGGATGGCTAAGCAGAGTTACCCTACAACTATTACACACGCTGGTCTAAAGGAAGTTTACAATCCTGCCTGAGGTGGTCTCAGTAATACAGTAATACTCAGCGTGCCTGTCTGAGTGTGTTGAGGTGCTGCTCCTGCTGCTGCAGGTTCCAGGTGCTCTGCTGGATGAGCTCGTCCACAGCAGGGGTGGCGGGAGGGATGGGTGGTGGAGGCAGCATGGTTATGGGCGGTGGCACGTCTGGAAGCTCCTTCCCAGGGGGCTTGCACATGACTAGAGCACAGTGAGGTGGCATTAGCACACAGATTGACAGCCTAATGGGAAATGCTTTGATTGATGCTTTGATATTCACTGTCATTTAGAAGGGGTCATGAGAATGATTTGGGGGACAGAGATATTTCTAGAACATGGAAAGCAGTAAAGATCAAACCAAACTGAAGTGAAATCAGGTGTCATAGCTCAATCAGTCACCAAAGGGGAGAATCAGCATTGCATGGCATGCACTTCTTCATGCAAGCCAATGTGCAACTACACATTTTTACTTTTGGGCCAAAACAAGCCACTGCCATAACTTCATCAATAGTCCACAGAGATACACTTAAGGCAAGGTGAATGCAAGTCCAACAAAAGAACAGCACAACAGCCAACCGAGAATATTTGAAACTACAAAGTATGACATGCAAAGGTCTCAGGGACAATCCAGACCAATGCAAATGCAATATTCTCTGTTATGTACTTTGGTTCATATGATGTCCGCCTCAGAAATACTGTGGGCTAAACAGTAATGAAGTGTAGTTGTAGGCAAGAACACCAGTAAAATAACAAGTAAATAATTAAAGTAATTGAATAAATATAGATTTGGCTGATCTGGCCAAATTATATGCCTTATAAATTAAATGCTCTATCAGTGACCCATTCCAAATCAGATCCAAAGTCCCAAAAATGTCAAATGCAACCAAAACTTACAATCACAGCTAAAGCCCAACAAAAAAAGTAGAACACATACAATCTCCAAGCATGTCTGATGCAAAATTATTACATGAAAAACAAAATAAATGTTTGGGTTTCCCCTTCATATTGCTAAGCATAATTTAGTAAATACCTTCCAATTTATACTCGTCACACTCGTGTGTGGAAGAATCTATGAAAAAAGAGGAATACCTTTAATATCAAGTATTTACATACTTACAGCAAGGTGGAGTTACTCATACCATGTAGTTTTTAAAATCCATTCTACTTTGCTGTTTGACAGGTGACTGCGATACCTTCAGGATTACATGCAGAACATGACGTTACTTACGTTGTTGCTGTTCAATGGCGAGTTTGTACTTGTAGTATCCAAAGAACTCTCCTCCGAATAGGAAGGAAAATTTAGGATTATCCTTTTGTTTCTCCATTGTCATCTTTTCAAACTCGGGACCATTGCGTGCAACAAACTGAGCCAGTTTGTCGATGACATTTCTCAGCTCTTGGTCTGTGAGACAACAGTGAAGTTAAGAAAGGCAGTGAATAAAAACGCCACCTAACGTAACGTTAGGTCATTTTGTGGGCAATATTGACGGGGGCAACAAACTTTTGAGACGTGCCACCAATGAATGCAACTCAATAACGTCAAAAATTGACAAGTGCCATCATCTATATTGCTCAAGTCAACTCATCAACAGCCAACCAAAAGATAACAAACTATTAAAGTTAACTACACTAACGTTAAGTGAGTGGAAACGGTGGTGCTATGATGCTAACTGGCGTTGAACAGCGTTATTACGCCACAAGCCCGGCATGATGGGTAGGTAGCAAGCTAGCCAAGCTAGCTGTAGGTAGAGAACATTGCGGAGTAATATTCTGAATGAAAACTTTAAGTTATTCGTTTTAAGAAGTCATGCTATTAACTTAACGGCAAACATTCATAGCACAGATGGCTCTATGTACAATAAACTTTGGCCATTTCTTCCCTGTTAATTGCAGGTGACACCAATCAGCACGCTAGGTAATGTTAGCTTAGCCTGTTCAGCTCATGCAAGTCTACACTACGAACCTTCTGGAGGTGTCGAAATATCCATGATGATGTACCAAGCAGACTAAAGCAACGACAATTGCGTACAGTGGAAATTGAAAAAAAATACCACGTGTACCAAAAAGGTACACTCGTAAGTTAAAACATAGGCAAAATTCGTGTTATATTTGGGCACAGGCGCTGTATTTCTTCAACTTCCAGGCACCGGAAATACATCACAACCTTTCCGACGGCGCCAGTTCACAAAAAGCACTACACATCCACAGCGACATCTATCTGTGATAGTATGTAATGTACCATTAAGTCAACACTCGTTCTAATGAAGTTTTTGTATGGTGTGAAATTGAAAATTCAGTGACACACCAGCTGCAATGCAATACAAAGCAATGACTTAAGACATCTACAAGTAGTTTGGCTCATAGACTTATAGAATACTAGGCCTATATTAGCTATATAATAGTATTCTATATAGGCTATCTATGGTTTGGCTGTGCTATATCTATATCTGGGCTAAAATTCTGTAAAATCTGATCTTGTATGATCTGCCTGTTGGCCTAAGAATCACACAGGGACACAAATTCATTTCACATTCACACTGACTTTGTGTCTTTGGCAAAGTAGTGTAGGGTCCAAATTAAAAATAGCATAGTTTCCACATAGTTTTAGACATGAAGATGTATCTTTTTTCTCAGCATCATTAACACTCTTAAGGAGGGGCGGAACACTGACATCGAACGTGTTTGATTAAATACATTTTTAAAAAAGATTTTCCACTCTTTCACCAGTGTTCATATAAACCATATCCTATACTCTCAGGTTGTTTTATCTTATTATCTTATTTCTTTTTTTGGGGGGGGGGGGATAAATAAAGTAGCCTATCTCTACTGTATCTATCTATCTATCTATCTATCTATCTATCTATCTATCTATCTA
>JASCQY010000002.1:4549025-4564927 GCA_030264315.1 Sardinella tawilis
TGTGTGTGTGTGTGTGTGTGTGTGTGTGTGTGTGTGTGTGTGTGTGTGTGTGTGTGTGTGTGTGTGTGTGGTTGTGTGGGGGTTTGCCATGGCGACCCAGTGGCTCTGTTATGTTGTCTGCAGCTCTTTAGTGGAGTAAAGGGCACAGACTCACCTCATTAAAGGCTGTCCATCACAGCACAGTTTCAGGAGAGTTTCTCCAGTTCTCCCCCACACAGTCTGTTCTCCCCAAAGAGGTTGAGGTGGGAAAAGTTAAAAAGATAAATTGGCACCACAAGTTCAGTTAGTTTTACGTTTCTGATCGATTATATTTTCAGGGCAATTATAGTGTTTTGTCAGCACATTCAATCCACTTTATTTTGTTATCTTGTTAGGGTTTACATATTGTAAATTCTTCTTATTATTATTGATATTATATGTACCTTATATTGTAACTGACTGTTTTTGTAAAAAAGATGATCTCATCAGAGCTTTGAACCAGAATTTTTTGCCTATATGTTTGTTCCGAACAGAAACAGTATTTTAACGTTTCTGGTTTTGGGTTCCACCTTAAAATTGATGTCCCCGAACCGGTTAAATAAAAAAAATAATTTCCTCAACTGGTTAATAACATTCCATGTAAGCTGTGGGACATAAATATATGTAGGCTATTCTTCCAAATTGGCTTATAATATCCTAGTCAATAAAAATGCTGTCATATATTTTTTTAAGGGGGCCATAATTCTTGCAAATCCACAAATCTTGCAAATTCACCTTCCCATGTTGGCCATGGCCTAGTAAAGTGACAGAACAGGTGACATTGACTACCTACTGTATTTACCACTAATAAAATGATTGAGACTGCATAGGCCTTTTGATTAATGCTGGTGGAATAGATGAGCATCAGTCTGTCTGCTCTCTCCCTGCATTCAGTGAATGACAGGAGGTAACCCTCACCATTTCACTACAGAGACAAACCTTTTCAGGAACAAAAAAGAACCGGTATTAACTGGTTACCATTATTGTAAGTAAACGTTTCTGTTCGGGAACATAACATTTTTTAAAGTTTCTGGTTTGGTTTTTATTCCTAGCAAAATGGCAAAAGTTTCTGGTTTTCGTTCCATGAACCGGTTCAAAGCCTTAGATCTCATTGAAGAATTCCTGAAAATCACGTAAACATTATGGTACAGGGGAACTATGGGGGACAGATCTGAATTCTGATGTAATCTCCCTGTTCCCTCACAGAATGAGTGACATCATTACTCGGAGACAGAGGATGCCCTGGTACTGGCCAGATTTTGTGTACAACTACTTTGGCGAGGGCAAAGAACATGACAAGAGCCTAAAGGTCCTGCACTCATTCACAGAGAGTGTGAGTGGGAATGAGTGCTGAATGTTATCAGTGTCTTGCCCTGCTATTTGACCTACAGTATGTCATGATTTCGCCACTAGGCACGAAGATTGTATGTTTGACCTTGTTCTTCTTAACTGGCCGTACAACATTTGTTCTTCTGGTACTATATTTCATCATCACTTGGGAGATAGTTACACCCTGGCATAAAAAGTACTTTGGGAACAATAAGCGCAACCTTTGCATGCCCTTCAGGTAATTTATGAGAGGGCTGAGTATATCACATACATCGAGTCTGACAGTGAATCGGACCAAGGCATGAGGAAGAGGCGGGCCTTCCTGGACATGCTCCTAAAGACAACAGATGAGGACGGCAACAAGCTCTCCCATAAGGACATCCAAGAGGAAGTGGACACCTTTATGTTTGAGGTCAGTGGACAGGAGGATAGAGTCAGTACAGAGAGATGTAAACATTCAATGCATAAACAGTAAGTAAAGCCTCATTAATTGTGCTTGCCCCATGCTATACATACAGGATCATTGGTTTGTTATTTGTCTTTCAGTATGAACACATGACTAGCGTACCAGAGAGATTCCATTTTCATGGTATTCACAAATGCAAATATGCCCTCAGTGATGTCTCAGTATTCCATGCCATTCCATCAGTGATTTGTGATACAAAGGTCCGCACACTTGAAATCTTATGTTTCTTTGTTTATTTTCTTTTTTGGCACAGAAACAACGTTTCGACCAAGTGTTCTTCTTCAGGTCGAAACGTTTCTGTGCCAAAAAAGAAAATAAACAAAGAAACAGAAGATTTCAAGTGTGCGGACCTTGTATCACAAACTATAGGATTATTTTGCCTTGCACCTTGGTTTGGGATGTGCACAATCCTTTGACTTCAGTTCCATCAGTGATGCCTCAGTATTCCATGGCATTCCATCAGTGATGCCCCAGTATTCCATGGCATTCCGTCAGTGATGCCCCAGTATTCCATGGTATATTCCATATAGAGGTCCTGCTTTATGAACAGCATCATCAGTAGCTCTGTTGTGCTCGCTGCTTGGGGCAAAACCCTCCTGCATGTATTTGTGCAGACACACACACACACACACCATTTCTCCATTTTAAATATTCATAGCATTATGGTGAGATTACATTTGTGTATGATTGCTGCACAGACAAAAAAAAGATTAGCAGGCTAATGGCTTTGGCAGCACAGCTAGAATGAGGGATGTGTCCATGGATTCCACATGAAGTCCTTTAGAAGAGCACCCCAAGGAGGCCTCCGGCACATGAGCAAACACTCAGCATTAGTCTGCTTGTGCTGACTGACATCCCCCCCTCTTTAGAAACCCATTCTAGTGAGCAGGGGGGGAAAAGGAGACGAGGCAATGATCCCTCAGCCCCAGACGCCCTAAGAGGACCACAGCTCATTGTGATCTCTGTGATGCTGACTGATTGTGACACGACCCTCTGCTACTGCGTGTACTGTACTGTATGGCTGGGCTCGTTTCCATGGGGACAGCTCGGCAAGATGGCACAGGATATCATCACAGCAAATAATTATTTCCCTCCCATAAACCAAATCTCCTCTTTCATATGAAGCCCTCATCTGTCAGAGAGGCTTCCTAATAAACTATAGGCTGGATAAAGCCCTTGCTGAGGATCACAAGTCTAGAGATGACAAGCTCAAAGCATGGTTATGCATGTGGTTTACAGCACATTATATAGCATATAATTCTTTTCTTTCTTTCTTTCTTTCTTTCTTTCTTTCTTTCTTTCTTTCTTTCTTTCTTTCTTTCTTTCTATCTATCTACTGTATCTATCTATCTATCTATCTATCTATCTATCTATCTATCTATCTATCTATCTATCTATCTATCTATCTTACCTGCAATTTCATATAGCAATCTCGGAGGAAATCACAGAGAATACAAATGTGAGACACACCTTTCAAAGACAGATGGCAGTAGAGCTCCTTTGGGCCATTCCCCTCCCTTGCTCTGCTTATGGGGAAAAGGAAAGGAAAGCCCAGGGAGATCCCTGAATTGCAAATTAATGCTTAGTAATCTAGTTATGCATGGCATAGGAGTGCATATTTGGGTTCTATTTTTAGTTGTTTTTGTTCAAAGAGTTCAAAGAATTAACTCCCCCACAACCCATGTATAGATTATAGTGTAACAAGATTATCCAAATTCATTTTGCCACCTGATTATTAAAGTGTCAGATACAGTGTAGTTGGTGCCCACACTGATTTTGAATGATAAATAATAATAAAAAAACCCTAAAGAAACCATATTTAGGAACACAATATACAATATATAATATTTCCTGGGACAGCAATCAAACCGTCCTTTCTAAGAGGCATGTCTGGCTGTTTACTATAAGCTTTACTATAAGTGTCAGATACAGTGAAGTTGGTGCCCACGCTGATTTTGTATGATAAATAATAATAAAAACCCCTAAAGAAACCATATTTAGGAACACAATATACAATATTTCCTGGGGCAGCAATCAAACCGTCCTTTCTAAGAGGCATGTCTGGCTGTTTACTATAAGCTGCCAATCACCATGTTCTCAACCAGTGCACAGCAAAAGAGGACAGCAGAAACTGGCGCCAGCCACCCAATCCACCACCTCCACCCCCCTTCCTCACTGACCTCCAATTATGTCATGCGAAAAAGCTGTCTCCCATTCAAAAGCTTCCTTAATCAAACCCAATTAATTCCGCTCCTTTCCCTTATTATCCCCACTGAGGAACGCGTCTTTCCAATCAGCCTGTTAACTCCAGCCCGGGCCCCATCTGAGGCCATGGAGAGGGGAACAAAATAATAGATTATGCAATTAATTAGTCGTTAGAGACTTAATTGTTCTTAATGAATAAATACAGTCTTTGGATCCTTGTGAGTGATTCACATAGAAAGCCATTTTTACGTTTGCGCTCTACAAATCTTGTTGCTTAGTCACTTTTGGGTATTCCCAGATTTTTTATGTTTTGTTTTGTTTTGGTTTGGTTTGTGTGTGTGTGTGTGTGTGTGTGTGTGTGTGTGTGTGTGTGTCTGTGTGTATGTCTGTGTGTGTGCATAACTGTGTGTAGCAATGTAGCAACAGCGCCCAGCACAGGAATAGCTGAATCACTAGGAAAGTCCCCTCATGTTTTTATTCATTCATAGATTAAAGAGCATTAAGACCAGTCTAAATTTGTGTAAACAACTCGCTTGACATTGCTCTTTTCCTTCACGGTTTCACTTCACTCACACTGGTCTGTCATGGCAACTACATCTTTTTTAAAATGATATTTGAATGTAATATGTAATAAGGGTAATCCTCTACTTTGTTATAATCAGGGTAGTTCTAAAATAGCATGAAAACAGTGAGTTTTTCAGCATCAATCTTCTTACTCTCTGAGATCAGGGATTAGGGCAAGGTTTATGTTTCCTGCCACCAGATGTGTGACTAGGAGTACATGTGCTTTGAAGAAAGTGATGCTTCACAACAAACATGTTACACTGCCAGACCTATCCTGTTTTCCTGTTATTTAGACTGTTTTCGACATATATACTGTATATATGACTTATATTAGTACCTTTAAAAATGACATCTCTTACTTCCACTATCACAGGATGCATCGGCAGCCAAGCCTATACTTTTTGTAGTATAGAGGTTACATATTAAACACCCACTCTGGTCTAATTAAAGGATGTAAAACTTTTTAAATCTGGCATGAATTGTCTAACCCTCAACAGTTGTCTGCCCAGAACAAATAAGGTCAGCTCTGACTCATCACGTTATTCTCACTGTCAATCTAAAGCAACTCCACACGCTGTAAACAAATAAAACAAACCGACTCAGGTCAAAAACATCAGACCTCGAGGTAGTTGGCCGAATTTTGCCCAAGCGGCGAGCCTAACAAAAGCCTTTATGGTGACCGGCTGCTCTTTTCCCATGCTTCTTTCTGTGCCACTCAACCAGCTCAACGCATGCCTACCCCGGGCCCAGGCCACACCGTGCCAAGATGTCCAGCAGTCAGTGTCTACTCCGTCTCAGGCTGGGCACTAATCCCTGAGCTGTCAGGGAACCCCGCGCTGAACTCATCCTGGCCCGCAGGAAAAGGCTCTAATTGGGGGATTTTCTACATCATTAACCCTGATGAGCAGCCATCCCACCCGTGCTCCCACCCCTCACAATTATTAATACTTCCTCCCAAGGCAAAAAGAAAACTTTACAGGCTGCACAAGAATGTTGTTTTAATCAGGCAGGGCCTTGTGTGGTTAGTTATGCATACTTCATGTTTGCATATACAGGGGGGAAGCCCGAATGAAGATCAGTTCATCGTCACAGACATTGTTTAAATTTGGGTCATAAAAAATTCAAACAGATGTTGTCAGGTCTATCTGCATCAACAATTTGAAATCCTGCTGTTTAACTGAAAAAGAAAAAACATTCTCCCAACCTTGAAAGCAGGAGCAAGAACAACACAACACCTAACATGTCCTTTTCGCTTCCTTCTCCCCATCCATATTTGCATGTCCGTGTCAGCCCCAGATGGCCTTGCCATACCAGGGCCCCCTGATAAGACGTCCTCCCTGCCTGCCTTCCATCTGTCTGAGGGTGCAGTTCACACACTGGAGATGTGAGCGCGGCGGGACTGGCTCGTTCCGAACATGTGCTCCAGCAGCAGCACCTGGGGGCAATTAGGGAGCACTGGCCCCTGTGGCCTGCTGCCCCCCCCTGGGGATCCTGATTGATTGGAGCCTCATCTTCCTAACGGGCTGGCAGGGTGCCACCAGTCAGGAACGAGTGGTGGGAGAAGGGTGGTGGGAGGAAGGGTTGGCGGGGTGGGGGTGTGGGTGTGGGTGGAGGGGAGAGGGGGGGTGCCAGCCCATCTCCTGTGGGTGTCTCGCTGTGCCCCTGTGCATGTTGCACGTAGAGAGATGGACCAAGTTTATGAAAGTGTTATGACACAGTTCACATTCAGCACTTCTCTACATTCCACATTCCATACGGCCTCAATTGTGTTCAAACTCAATCCTGTTCTACAGAGAAATGTCAAAGACTGTGAAATCTATCAAACTAGAGTTTATTTCATTTCAATAATAGTTGTGCAGAACATGGACATTAAGATGTCAAAAAAATTCTTATCAAATGACAACATTACAGGATGTTACAGCACAGTCTACTAGAGCACGATCAAACGATGACAACACAGGTGGACCACCTGCGCATTAACTCCAGGTTGTAAGACAGATTTCAACTTTGGCTTTCAGTCCAAAAAAGAATTATGTCATCAAAGGCAGAAATTACAGTTTTGCGTGGTCTTGAATGTGAATTACTTTTTTTCAGGATTTGTGTTGTTGTTTTTTTTGCACTGGAACAGGGTGACAGAGGTGAAGTGATGAAGTAAAAAGGACAGAATGGAATCCAGGATAGTTCATTGGTATTCAAACAACTGTACCTCACCATAAAGTAGAAACGCTCCTTAAAAAATACAACAAAACGTTCAATATGACATCCTATATCAAAACAGTAAAAAAAAAAAAATCACCTTTTAAACAGGCTGACACACGGTGTTCCAAATATTTCTTTTTTTTTCTTTAAAAAAGGGGGCCGGCAGAAGGGAAAAAAAACGAACTGACTGTGAACATTGTGTTTGCTATTGCCTGTCAGCGCAGACTTTCTGAGTTTCCTTTAATAAAGCAGTCTGCAAATTGCACTTCTGTGAGGAGAGCTTTTTCCCCCTCCCTTACAATCTGAAAACAGCCCTCTGTGAAAATACAGTCGACTCATCTTCTTCAGGGCACCTTTTAGAATGCGATGCTCCTTAATGAGGAGAACAATGGGGAATTCAATAAAAACAGATCACTTCTGTCAGGGTCAGTGTGCATAATTACTTTCACATGACTAATGTGATGAATAGCAGCGGAATTACACGTCAGTGGAGTTCACCAAAGGGACCCATACACCACAGACCCCTTATTTCAAAATGTCTTTCAGAGACAATGTCGTTTTTTTTTTTTTTTTACTTTTTTTTTCATTATTCTATATCGGAGTCCTGGTGCAGAGGCCCTGTAGTGTGGCCCATGACCGTTTTTCCTTAGGAACTTTAAACAAAGGAGATGGGCTTGGATCAATTGAGCCAAACAATGGCGGAGCCTAGTGGGGTGACACATCAGTCAGGTCCCCTTCTGCTCCTCTGCACGTACAGGCCGAGATGGAAGGGCAGAGCTGCCAACAGGCTTTCTCCTCTAATGACCACTGAAGCAAAGAGGCTTCTATGGTTGACCTCTGCTGCTTCAGCGCCCTACTATTTAAAACTGCTTGTGACTCGGATGCACCAGCTATTTGGTCAGAACTGGAACCATTCCAGGATATAGACTCAGCAGTATAACATGAGACTCTTTCTTTGTGCTTAAGTGTCAAAGTACCTTTTGGGCCGCCAACATTTCACACATAGTTGTCTGGAAAGTTTACAACAATTGTCAAGTAAACACACCCAACCAAAATCCAATGATAAGTTGTTGTACGAAATTTCCTGAAGGGGATTTATCGTTACCTGTATTGTGTTCAATACAGTACATGCATTTAATACTGAAAGCAAATTAGCATCCAGTTGCTTGGTATACCCTGCAATTATGGATCTTAAATTGTCCATGTCAGCACAGATCTACCATGTTTGACCCTGCTTTTTATCCAAAGATCTGCAAAAGGAGACTTCTCTTCACTACCAAAATCTAAAAAGTTTATCCAAAAAGTATTATACATGGCAGTCCAACGTGTAAATAATACAGTGCGTCTACTGTGTCACAGCAAAAAAGTGTTTCATTTCATTACTGGTATGTGGGTTTTGCATAGTGTAGCCTAACTTTAAAGTTGCAGGAATTTGTGCACAGTGACAGGTCTCAGGTACTCCAGGAACAGCAACTTTGTAGTGATGGTTTGGCAAAGAAAGATTGGCCAAGAACCATTTAGAGTTGGAGTTTGTAGGATAAATGTGCACATTTGCGAAATAAATGTATGTATTGTTATTACAAAGCCTGTAATAAAAATATTCATCAAATTCTTCTGTCAGATAGATGCGCACCTCTAGTAATGAGACCATGACACCAGATGAATGTAAATAATATAGGATGTTGTTCTTGGACAGGGAAACAACCGTAACCTCGTACAATCCTCTTTCACAAAGTCAGCTTAGAAAGTCAGATTAGAAACATGACCAAACAAATAAAGTTGGCCAGCAAGTACAAACTACTGCCGATTTCAAAACAAATCAGCAAACAAACTTAAAAAACAAACAAAAAAAATCAACATTTTTGTTTCACAAGATTTTGTAATAAACGTTCCAGTTTTTTTTTTTTTTTTTTTAACAATCCCATTGGTCCCTTTCACACGAACCTCTTGTTTTGCTCAGATTCATTGCTTCGACAAATCTGCATGGTGTTCAATGGCAGTCAAGAAACTTGACACAAGACACTTGACACCATGCCTCATCCTCCATCCTGCCAACCTGAAGTCCCCATGCAAAAAAACGACAGCTCCAGCCAGAGCATGCTATAAAACCAGTGTTCCTATTTCAACGGCAAGAAATTAAGCAGGACAAAAATAAAAAGAAGAAATGTTCCTGATGCCCGCATCATGTGCTCAATATGAAAATAGCCCTCCGGTACAGTGAAAGTCAGGTGAGAACCATGAATCAGCTGATCACATGGGTTGCCATGTTTTGTCCATGGACTGAATGTGTTCCTTGGCTTTCATCCTCAACGCCGCAATGCTGGAGCTTCGTTGATCCACGTCCTCCACTGGGTACTTATCAGTGAATGCCGCAGGACACTGGTATGGTGGCGGGGCCATCGTCTGCATCCCCTGGCCCATGGGCGGAGGGGTGTTCAGGAAGCCGTGGCTCGTATATCCTGGTTGAAGGCCCTGCGACGGACCCATGAACCCTGGGATGCTGTGCACAGGCGTGGCGCTGGTCAGCGGGGAGGTCAGCCATGGATCCAGGGGCAGAGAGTTGGCCACCGGTCCCACGTTGGTGTGCATTGGTGGCCGGTTGAAGGAGAGCACCGGAGAGTCGTGGAGCTTCATGCTGCTTGCGTCCATCTTCTCCTGACGCCTCCATTTGGCTCTGCGATTCTGGAACCACACCTATGCGACGCACGTACAATCATTTCCAGTGGTCCAAGAGAATTTTTTTTGTAAGACAGGAAAGTAAAACATGGATCTCTGAACCACAAATACAGCTATAATGACCTCATTTATCTGGTGATAACTCTATGCTTACAACCACAATAGGATATAGCTGAGAGATAATCCAAACTAAAAAAAGTGAACAGCCCCATTTGGACTGGGCTACATAAACTTCTGAATGAAATACATCAGGAGGATTAGTGTGAATGCCAACTCTAAGTAGCCTGTGCTAATTGTCTTACAGGAGCGTAAAAAGGCACTACACATCATGTCTAATAGGATCCAAGCATGTATAACTCAATGAGAGTGGAGAGCTGAGGACAGCACAACATACACACCTGCACTCTGACTTCGGGGAGGTTAACTTTCATGGCTAGCTCCTCGCGGCTGTAAACGTCGGGGTAGTGGGACTTCTCGAAGGCACGCTCCAGCTCGTGCAGCTGGTAGGTGGTAAAGGTGGTACGGTTGCGCCGGTGCTTCTTCTTGGGCTGCTCCTCGTCGGCGGGCTCCGGGGATTTGGCCACGTTCTCGACACCCTTGTGGAGTTCACTGACGGAGCCCTCACACTTGTTCGAGTACATCTCTGGATCTGCACAATCAAATGAAGCAGAGGGTTAACATGCAGCCAAAAGCTATGGTGGAGTCCTTCAACACAGGCAGCAACACACACAAGCCTGGGTACTGCAGGCAAGCTAGAATGCAGATACAAAAACACACTAAAAACACACTAAATGAAATCATGAAATCTTGTCAACAACAGTCATGTATCAACACATACTGAGAAAGAGATGCTGTTCTGTCATTCTGTTTGCTTTCAAGCAAATCTTCTCATACAGATCAGCCTACCTCTAGCTCTGCCATACAGGCTACTGGGGCAGCTTGCACCAGTAGCTTTCACTCCAGTCTCCCCTGGTAATCTCGGGGAAAACATATGGGCCCTTGTAGCGGCTAATAGTTTCCATGTAGACTCGCCTCTAATCTACCCGCACGCGTTTATGTGAAGACAGCTTTGTCAGTAAACACCTTAAACATTCCTGGAAGAGACAAGTCCCAGCCAAGCTGTGTGTGTGCAAGGAGGGAAATGATTCAATTAGCAAAAGACGAACATTAGATCAACCAGATCAGGCTGTCAAATCCCCCCTGAACATAATGCACGTGACCCTTCTCCATCGTTGCCATGAGGGGGTTTTAGGTCTGAGACAGGTGCATTTTAGGTCTGAGACAGGTGCATTTCATTTCACCTGTCTCACCAAAGTTTGGACATTTGACAACATTGACAACAGCCTAACATCAGTTTGATATCACTTGTGGCTGATGCTAACGATTATAACACTTTGGTATACAACCACAGTGAAATTACACCTTAATTGTGGACAGCCATTGCTCTAACTGTAACTAGACCAATACTTTTTACTCTCACAGCTCTATTTTTTAATAACAAATGCTTTATAAATAGGCATTGTATTTTAGCTTAATATGGAGAAACACCAAAGCTTGAAAGTGTTGAAAACACATTACACAGTAGTACCGCTGATGTTAAAACAAGCGTTTGTTTTTTACCTCTTCTCTATAGACAGGACAAATTATGTCTACATACATGGCAAACTCAAGAGAAAAGAGGGAGTATCCAAATTACTGTACTTTTGTACCATAAGTCATGGATGTACTGTACTGATAAAATGCATCTGCTTTGTCGTGAATCTGGCGGAACACACTGCTTTGCAATCTTTTCTTTCAGCTTCTCCTTGACGCAGTAATGATGGCAGGCACTTTCCATTAACCCTGTGCCAAGCATTACTCCTAATGGCCTACAGTACACAGAGCTTTGGGTAAGTGAGGAACACAAATACTTTCAAGTATTCCTATCTTATATATTCAGCACTTGTCATGTACTCAATTCTTCTGCTGACATCAGGTGTAGCCACCTCATGTTCAATTTGGATATGAGAGCATCCATTTGGCTATGGAGAGCCTTACCATGAAAAGAGGGCTGCTCCGGGTTGTCCCTCAGGCTGGAGAGGTGTCCATAAGAGTGGGTTTGGTTCTGCTTTCTGGGGTCACCCAGGCCCTCCACTCCAACTTTATGGGGCCCGGTATGACCAGCAGGATTAAGCAAGGGGTCCTGCTCCTTACTGAAGCCTAGGATGACATCAATGCTGTGGACTCGGGTCCCCGCAGCCGCCCCACCTCCTTTAACCATCTCATGGAAGTTATTGGGCGAGAGGCAACCTTCGTCCACCATGTTCATGCTATCCAGTGATAAATGCATTCGAACGTTAGGGATTGTCCCAGGTCCTCCAAGAGAGAATGCTACAGCCTAAATCTGGCACCAACAGAGATCCAAATTTAGGAGGGATTCAGAACAGTCCACTAGTATCAGAACCTGTAAAAAAAACAATGGGAAAAAGTCATTATAGGACAATGTAGAAAAACAAACCTTTATTGTAACCATTAAATGTTTGAGGGCTTGCTGTTGAATTTCAAACAGCTATTTATTACATCCAAATAACCTAAACTTAACCTACCATAATATTTGACAGTGAATTAAAGTCCAGTATTGATTGTTGGTAAAAAGTAAACGCACATTTATTTTCACACTTTACACTTATTTCACTTATAGGCCTAAACCGTTATTGGTCAAATTCTGGACGATATCAGTTTTTTTTTCTTTATTGAAGTGATTCAAGTCCTGAAGCTACATTTCATTTTGCGAAATAAAGTTAACCGTAAGCAAAGAATTCATCATTTCTATATCAAAAACCTCGAAACGTCGACCACGATGCTTTACAAACAGAAGAGTTAGAACCTACCTCTTTGGGGATGTGATTCCAAACTGAAGTGCGAGGATATTCCACCTGTTCCTCTCTGGCAGAAGAGCTGGACACAACACGCCTTCGCTTCCGTAAAGCCTCTCAACCTCCACTCAGTAAGACTTCGCTTTTTAACGCTCATCCAGTTCATCTAAATCAACAGTTGGTAATGCATGTTTACAACATCACACTCTCTGATTTTGTCGAGCAGGTATTCTCAGTCTAAAAGCTCCCAGAGCAATGTTGAAGAATGGCAATAACACGGGGAGCGAAGAGATTTATTAATTGGAATCCTTCCCCTTTAAGAATGATTGACAGTTGTTTTCTAGTCAAGTAATTGCTCTAAATGTAGCTCGCATTCACCCCACAGGAGGAGGCCGAGGCTAATGAAGCAGAGACAAGACTGTCTTTCAAAAATCTATTGTTTTAAAGACAATGGACTGACCAAAAGTTTTCGTTAATCCCCTCATTATCCCGGTGAAAGCCTATATATCTCTCTATGTAAACTTTCTACCCATGCATGTCATGTGTATTAGAATGGAAGAGGAAATTCTACGATTTCATTCACTGAAAGTATTTTGAAACATAATTATAAATTAATCTGAAAATGTCATACGTGTCCATGCCACTTTGTGGCTATAACTCTGCCCTTTTATAGGCCTATAATAACCTTAAATGTATACAGGCTATATGACCACAACAGTTATCGCACATTGCAATTAAGTCCATGGACCAATAAATAAGAAATCAAAAAGGCTATGGTTAATTTTCACTATCTTCAATCTTCTCTTTGCATTTTTGTTGTCTCGTTTCTCTCTATAAAATCTGTAATTGCCTGATGCTCTAATGTCAAACTTTTAATTAGGCTAGCTTACTAAAACCACTGGATGTGTGATACAAATGTTGTATTATATACTGTATATATATATTTGCCAATATTCTGAATTTACACCTTGGAGATTCGTTAATTGATCACCTGGAAATGTGAATGTGTAGATAGACTGGGAGTCTGAAGTCTGAAGAGAGATGAGCTCTGTACCTCAGTACTTGGACTAAAGGCCAAAGCTTTCGTCTTTTCCCTGAGTTGAGGCTAGATATGGCAGCTTGTTAACACTGGATATGGGCCACCAATCAGGTCTGTGGTGGTGAAATAAATAGGTAAGTAGCCTGCTATCACTGGGTGGACCATGATGACATGCAGTATCAGATGTTTAAAAAATGTTTGATGATGAAAGGTTATTGTCCAATGTCTGTAAAACAAAAACAAGATTGAATGATGAACTATGGTTAGGCTATCTTATTTCTATAAATAAGCTTAATCATATCATCAAATCATTTGAACCCTAGTTAGCTGTTGTGATAGTGTCAGATAAGCTAGGCTACTGTACATACTGTACATGGTGGGGCTATGCGGTGCTAATTTGAATAGGCTAATTGAAAAGTAAATTTTAATAGGCTCATTGAAAAAGACTAGGCTATTTATTAATAGTAATTAGCACTAATTAACTACTCAATCCAAACTTAAGTTTTGAAAGCTCTCCATATATGACTGAAGTTAACAAGAATATGCATAAAGGATGATTACAGTTCCATGGTAATGGTTGATGTTACTGTTTGGTAATTATGTATAATAGCCTGTAAAAACTTCATAATATAATATACCAGTAGAATTCTGAGTAATATGTAAAACAGTTTGCCAGTGGTGCGTTGGTGCAAGACCAGTCAAAGTTTGACTTTGGATCGTGTCACAGAGCCATGAGAGGAAGAGGTAAGAGGTACATTTCCTGGAAGGCCAAGAGAACCCCATATGGTTGCTAATGCAAAATCCCAGGGAATGCATTTATCGTAGAAAAGCTGAGCTTTACTTCTGAGGCATGCAAACATAGTCTGTATTCAAGAAGATCAGATGTTTTGTTAAATAAAGTTTTACTGCACTGTGCAAAACTCTCCATTCACCCAGACCAAACCACCATACAATGCATGTGGGCTACTAACTAAGCCCCCCATTCAAAAAGGCCATCTACAACACAGGCGGCTACAGAGACCATGCCATGTGCCACCCATTCGCTAAGAGTCTAGAAAACCATACGACAAAAGGGACCTTCCTGAACTTAACAATGTTTTCACAACGTGAGTATGACTCCTTTTCCAAGAGTCAAGAAACAAGATTACTGTAATCTATGTGTGGAAACAATAAATTACTGGGTATCAACAGAAAGCAATGACTCGATTGCCATCTGTCACCTAAAAACCTTTCTCCCTCAAAATGAATTAATTTCATATAATTTATATATAATTTTATAAACACACACTTTACAATCACCATAAATACAGACCTCTGCAATTCCACCTGTAAAAAAAAACCTAGACCATTTCAGGTTCTAGTTCCAAAGCTGGTCCCCCAGGACTTCTTGTTTAACATTCTATATGTTATGTTAATGTAACAGGAAGTAGTTGGGGACCAAGATAGAATGTTCAAGCATTGTTTTATCCAGCTATTGAATTAGAACCTAAAATGGTCTATAAGTTCATGGATTCATTTCATGGACCTCCTCTTTACCATTAATCAACATACTCTGCAGGATTTGGTGGTTCACAAGACGTGGTGAGGAGAATAGGGAATCCAAAAGTCATCTGTGAGAGCACTATCAATCAAGCTCATGTATTTTCCAATTATCGGCGATTATTCCATCAAGCCTGTGCATTTTGTGAACTTCTGCTGTTATTTCCCCATTAGCCTAATTGAGTACAAATTGGTTAAGAAGGTGCAGCACAGCTATCAAGCTGCTTAGGTTTATCAGATGACAATATAAGCCCCTCTGATCCTATTAGGGACAAAGTAGCTAACGCTTAAAGGCGCTGTGTCAGCTTACTGGGGACATGGCTTTGGAAAGAGGAAAAGAACATGAGAGGGAGAAAGAGAGAGAGAGAGCGGATGAAGCGATGAGTGGAGCAGGGGTGAAGTAGTACGATTTGCACTGTCCGACACTATTTTCCTCTTGTAAACTGTAGGCTATAGGAACTTGTGACAAGGTGATCTCTTTCGAACACTGATATACTAACTCAGTAAGGCTCACCCATGATATAGGCCTGGACATTTCTCCTGCATGGGAATTTTGAATAGTACAAGTCGGGATAAGCCACTTGCTTGTATGAGTGGTATTAGCATGGAACTTTCTATTGTGGAGACCACAGATCTAAAGCTCCTGAAGTGAATAGTGCGCGTAATGAAATCAACAACTAATTTAGAAGACAGTAATAGATATATGATGATTCATACAAAGAAACATGATAATTTAATGTGTAATAATAATAATCAAAATGGTAAAACTAGATTAAGCCTACCGAAGTCTGCATGTGATAATAATATTACACTGTAAATTCACACATGGTTAAAATAAACTATTATATTACAAACAAATTAAAAATGAATCTAATGGGGGCGCACTAGCTCAGTTGGTTAGGTACCCGACCATGACACCGGGGACCCGGGTTCGGTTCCGGCCTGCAGTCATTTCCCGATCCCTCCCTGTCTCTCTCTCCCCATTCACTTCCTGTCACTCTTCAGCTGTCCT
>JASCQY010000002.1:4574210-4586739 GCA_030264315.1 Sardinella tawilis
GGTGGTAAAGAGTTTCTTCAGAAACATTTTGGAATGGAAAATCGTCACACAACTCATCAGGGGGCTAAAACAAATCTTTACTTTAGGTTTGCATTTACATACAGAACAATAGAAGTGAAAATGGTCCGTATGCATGTTGTGAAAACTCACTTTTCGATAGCTCTACTGCCGCTGACCGGACTCCCTCCTTCTCTTTAGCTCTGTGCAGAATAGTAGCAATTGCTCCCTTATTTTTAGAATAAAACTGTAAAAACAAAATCAGTGGAAATACAGTATATGCTGTTTAATTCATCATCAAAAAGGCCACTGTTTTGATAATACTTGGATCCAGTACAAATGTAGCTAGCCTATATCAATATCAACAAGCAGAAATAATAAAAACTTCATGTCTGAATTTTCTGAATTCTTATGATGGCACAGCCTTGGAGGAGAAAGTCTTGGATTTTCTGTCATCCTTTAAGGAAATGTGAGTGACCCCAGAGAATTTCCAACAAGGTCAAGCTAAAGTGGATAGCAAAAGGAAGCAGGACAGACTATTTGAAGGGGGCCTCATTGGAAAACACTTTGGGTCAAGGAAAGATATGATGAATTCACAATGACTTGGAAAAGACAACTGTGGTGTTTGTGTCTGTGTCTGTGGCGAATCCAACTACACGTACACTTACAAGAGGTCGGGTGTTATAGATCTGTGACAAGTTGATTGGTTGTTTTCCCTGAAGCAAAGTATTGCAGTGCATAACTTACAGCCTTTAGTTTCAAAGGCACTATCTGAACCCCAACCTAAAGGAGGTTTAAAGTAAGGCAATGAAGCACTTTAAGATGGCTTTGGATTCTGCTGTAGTTTTGCTGAGGAAAATTCTTACCAGAGTGAAATGACCCTGATATATTAAATGGTGAGGGCTATTCAGAGTCTCTTAATGCTTCTGGAAATGCTTCAGTGCCTCCTTTCAAGGCAACTTTCATAAGGTAGAGTGGTGGTCACTTTGAAGTGAAAAAGGTGCCCCACAATTCCTTGCGCCAAGATACAACCACTAATCAACTTGACACACATCAATAACACCGGCCCTCACATAAGTGTTAGTGTATCCAAATTCCGATTCACAGTGCTTTCAGCACAGTCAGAGGATCTGCCAATAGCATTTCGAGGGTAAAGCATAATGGTCAACAATAAAAGCAGGACACACAGAATGGCCTCTGCTGACCCTAAACTGGAACACTGAATCATTTCTGACATTTACGTACTGTATGTGCACTGGAAATGACTAAAGAACAGTCATCTTGACATGTTCTCTCTTCAGTCTGAAGAGAATAGAGGAGACGATGACAAAGATGTGGAAGCAAAAAGGGCTCGGTTGAAGTTGTACGATAATGCTTGCATAATTGCCTCTTCAGCAGGTTGAAGTGGTACTGGCTGTACCAAAAGAAATTTAAGCCAATCAACTGTACTCTAAAAATAAGGCTTCAACCACAGAGGAAGTAAGTTAGAGCCCACATTCCTGCAAAGGACAGATAGGACCCTGAAGCTGTTCTTCATCAGACTCTTACTCACCCAAACCCCTATCTCATTGTACTTCCCCATAAAGTTTATCTGCCTGACTAAGAAACTCTATTATCTTCAAAAGGGGATGATGACTGGACTGGGGATTCAACTAGATAAAAGCAAGGCTTGAACTGCTTATACTCATACACAGAGCCTATGACATAAGTAGAATGCAACATTTTGAGGACAATCATATAATTTTTTGATTTGATTATGGAAAGATCATTTAATTTTGTTTCATGACTTGAATCTAAGTTCATGTAACATAAACATAAAGAATACGAAAGCCATCATATGTGTGTCCTTGTCAGTATCCTGACAATAACTTTTTCAAAGGTTGTCCTTGACAGGTTACTGCCTTAACCCCGGTTCTTACATAGAACTTAAATAGATATTTTTTTCAATGTATAGCCTACTAAGGACGTCATGGGAAACAATCTCCAAAGAAAGCCCATCATAACAGTCATCATGAATCTGTAGATTATGGAGCACCCACCTCAATCATATCTATAAGGTTATAGAAGAACTCTGAGTTGTCAATGGTCAGTTTGTTGTGCTGGTAGATGACTCGGTAGTGAATGACCTCCCCAGCAAAGCTGACACACAGAACATAATCCCCGGGATGGCGGATCGACTCACGCACCAGAAATAATCCATCCTCCTTGGGCTTCAACTTCTTCACTGCCTCAGGGCCTGAAATCTTCCCATGAAACCACCTGGCCATGGCAATGAACAGAAGCATTGTTTGTGGGTGATGGATCTATCAAATGAACTGATCATACACAGACAATGACGCCTATTCCAAAATCAACTGATGATGACAGTATGCCATGGTTCAGATGAGTAATTCTGTACACAATGAACAGAAATGCAAGTTGGATACATCATGAGGGCTCAATTTTCATCCCAAATGGACACTGGCTAACAAACCAGTGGCAGCGTTGTCACTGGGGAACAACTAGACTTGCCCGTCATTGCAATCCTCTGAAATGGGGATAGGAGCAGTTGGAATACTTTAGGCAAGGCAAGGAAAAGTTTATTTACAGTATACAGTGCATGTCATACAGGGCAGCTCAATGTGCTTTACAAAGAAATTAAAGCAAAAGACACAGCCAGATGCAAGTAAAAAGGGAGCTCTCAGAAAGAATGAGATAAAAAAAAAGAATAAAGGTACAGTACGTCAAATAGGCTTGTTTAAAAAAAAAAAACAAATAGTGCGACCAACAGTTTGAAGAAATTAAATGCGTAATGCCATAGCCATACAACCTGGAGCATACACTAGGTCACGTCACGTCTATATTGACCTTTTGTCATCATTTCATAGGTTTGCCTAAAAAAGAATAATTCACAGTCAGACAAATTTAAAGAGTAGGCTATGTGGAAACCTACGGCATAAGACTTAGGCAGGAGTCGATGCGGATTGCTTCTCTTTCTTTCATATTTCCACAAGACACCAGACCTTCGTCTCCTGTCTTATTGTTTTTTGCTTTGTATATACCCTTTTCCTGGAAAAAAAAATCCATATTAATCAATTTGAACTGTCGAGTAACATTTCTACAAATATGTCTAGGCTAATTTACCTGCGTTGTCTCCACTATAGTAAGGATATCTCCCTTGTGGTAGGCAATTTCACCAGGTTTAGGCTTTAAGTGGTCATTTTTGGCAACACACTGTGCACCTGCCACCAGATTATTCTTTAAAGACAGGGGGAAAATCAGAATAGCTGCATAAAGGTGATATGAATTTCGGTAAGTGTATGTTACACATTGACAGTCGAAATTCAGGCGCACTATTGCGTTCCAGAGGTTAACTCACCGTTGCCATCTTCATGAGTTGGCTGGCTGTTTCCACCTATGATGAGTGTTTATTTTCTCTTTGACGAGGTCGTCATTCATTGCAGAGGTCATCACAAATGTAGCCTAGGTCTATCCTTATATTTCAGCATTTTCACACCAGGTATTGAGAGTGCAAAATGATGTGTATTCTCACCCAGCACTTAATTACAACTGATCATTCATAAGTAGGCTACAGGAGTTCATCTCACGCGTTGACGTTTGCTGACATAAAAGTTACGACTGCAACTTCCGTTACACCTCCCCTCAGTGTGTCCCCGCTACATTTGTGTGGCAAGCCGCAGAATTACATAGAAACGTATAGGCTACTGTCCAGTTCTGAGAACATTTTTCAAAGTGGGGGTCGGGGGTGATGTAAAGGTGATGAATGGCACAAGGCTACAGGGGCAAGGAAAAACTACCTTGGAAAAAACCTTCCAGCGCTCAAGGGGCCAACCCGATTGCCAAGTAGAAGAAATGGGCATAGGTCATGTCTGGGGTGAGTGGGGGTTGTAAGTCACAGTGTGTGAGGGGAAGGGAGGTTATAGCAGAGAGTTCAGAAGGCTTCTTTGGTGTGAAGGCAGTGGCAGTGTGTGTCAAATTGTATGTACGGATTGGAGGGGCTTGTTACCAATAGAAGGGCTTGGCAGTGGGGTAGGGTGGGATGAGAGGTGGGGCAGTGTGCTGGTATGTGTGCTTGTGCCCCATGCTCCCGGATGCAAAGGGTTTACCACAGCAACATCCTATGCGAAAATGCTGTGCTCAATATTGAGTTATTGAGGCCCGCCCCCATATTGAGGCTGCAAGTCCGCAGCCGGGGCTACTTGGGTATGTGAGGCAGTGGCGTACTGGTGATGCAGTGCTGTACAGTAAATTGCAGATACAGACTTCGCAACATTTTGTGCTTTTAAGTTTCATATACATCTTTTTAATATTGTAATGATTAGGCAACACTACAAAGACATTGAAATTACATATGTCCACACAGTCTTTTAAACAATATCTGTAGAACAGATGATTGTAACACAATATACCAATACTACAAAAGGGAAATAAAATGGGTTAAAATAATGAAATTTAATAAGACAAAGTAAATTAAGAATATTACAGTGAAAACACACACCTCACACAGACAATAAAATGTGTAAGTGCACTGTTCCATAGAGGAAATTGTTAAATGTCACCTTTTTTTTTAGAGACTGGAGCCAACCATATTGCATGGTACATGTCAAGTTTTAAAATTTTTTGAACTAAAATATTTACTTTCACAAGTCTTCATTCTAAAATAAGTCTGAAAACTCATACTGACCGCATTTACCTTCCATACACCAGGCAAAAGAAAACTCCAACTCTCCTCCTGCTCATGCATTCTCTCTTAAAGCCCACGCTAAAATAGCAGGCTTTAAAAAGCAAACTGCACACAGCATACATTTCTTACCTCAAGTCACAAGTATCCCTCTGAAAGTGCCTTGTTTGCAGCGTGCTTCGTTCTCAATTGTGCAACTTAACAAATCTAAATATACTCGAGTCCCAATATTGAGACAATCGTAACTGCTTCAGCACTATTAATCCTATGATTTTGCGTAAAAATGTATTGAGTTTATTTTGGTGTACATTCTTATTATCACAAGGTATAACCTTACTATTCATGTGTCTGTTTTACAAACAATCACACATAAAGAACACTTTCCCACTATGTGGAAAGGTGCTTTTAATAGTTTTATACAGTTTATCATTTCCTTTTGGAATACCGCTTAGGCATACTTAGGTTACAAGTTCTATCACATGTTAATATTTATTACTTGTTACTTGTTAATTGTTTATCTGAATTTAGTCATGTCTTTTTATTCATTGTCTTCTGTGTTTCTATTTAATGTGTCCAAGTTCCTTGCAAACCCCATCTCTTTTCAAGACCTTCGAATGAATGTAGTTTTAGTAGGTTAAAGAGCCTTGGCCTGTCTTGGTGGGATAAATGCTTGTACTGGACAAAATGTTTAAAAATGCTTGAACTAAAATATAGTCAATAATGCAAGAAAAGTAAGAGTCGATTTGATTCGGATTATTCATTTGGATCTTCAGCAGCTAAACTGTCACCAGTCCCAGACGTGGAATGATGCTATGGTATCCTTTTCATTTCTGTGACAGTAAAGTTGAGTGTAACCAAAGTCAATCTTACAGTACCTTAAAAAGCAGTTCTCTCTCCTGCCTTCCCCCCAGAACTAAAAGAGGACTGGCCATCACTCAAGTCATTTAAGGTGTCTGTGTAGAATATATGGGAAAGAAGAGCATACACCATGCTAATGCCAGTCAGTGAATTGCACTTAGCCTTGGCAAGATTTTCAAGCATCCTCGGAGTCCTCCTTTTTGTCTTTCTTGCCTTCCCCTTCTCCCTCCCCAGCTTCACTGCCGTCCCGTCGCCTTTTGCGATTCCTGGTGCCAGCTTTTGATGCCGGCAGGGATTCCATGCCGAGGACTTTGTGAATCTGCCGGAAGGCGAGTAGCCGCAAGGCATGCTAAAGAAAGAAGAATGTGCAGAGAGTCGTTTCACCGATACTTAATAACTGGTAATTTAACTAATTTAACTACTTATTGAAACCACACACATCCAGAGATACTGTATATAGCCCAGCATACGGTCTTTACCTGTGCACTAGCAGTGATGTCCTCTCTAGCTTGCTTGCTCATACCGTCCAGAGCGTCAGTCTGGTCTTTCTCACAGGGGTCCAGAAGGCCTGGGCCGTCTAAAAGAAAGCAGGCAGAAATGAACAGTGAGTGAGTGCATTTCTCAATTGCAGTCCTCAGCATCTCAAAGTCAAAGGCCTCAGCTTTACATTTCCTAGATATCTCAGGTGTGTCCAGATCAAGCTATAGAGAGTATTAACCTGGTAAGAGGATTCCTGTGGCGATGCATTCTAGAACCCTCCGCATAGCCTCTCCGGGACTCAGAGGACTTGAGGCACTGCTGATGGCCTTCTCCACCAGCAGCTCCATCGCCTACAGGGATTGGAGGGGAAATGGTTGGCACACGCATTAAACAAAACAACGATAACGAAAATCCACCAAGTTGGATGGCAACTCACCCAGCTTGGCATTCTTCCCCAGGTTGGGACTCGCTGACAGAGATCTCGCAACACTCGAATGATAATCACACAGGACTGCAGACCATTAGCTCGAGCCTGAGGTGGG
The DNA here is from genome assembly GCA_030264315.1 of Sardinella tawilis. Taxonomy (NCBI): domain Eukaryota; kingdom Metazoa; phylum Chordata; class Actinopteri; order Clupeiformes; family Clupeidae; genus Sardinella; species Sardinella tawilis. Next base: position 4,580,769 of record JASCQY010000002.1, read on the forward strand.
ACAGAGAACAACAAACATGGTGGATCCAGTGTACTTCCCGTACAATGTGCATACAGTAACACGTTTTTTGGGGGGTAAAAGAGAGTCTGGTGATATCTGTTGCATGCAATTCGAACAGTGTGCATATTTGGCTAAAAGGTTAAAAAAAAGGAGCCTAGTAATCATCATTTACCTGAAACCATTTGGCGTGGCGGAGAGCGGCCAAATACTCTAAACATCTCTTCCTGCAGAGAACATCTGGTGGGTCTTTTTGTGTCACTACTGGGGTAAAGAGGGAACTGAGGTTATTAGTCACTGCTGTGCTTTGATAAAAAATATAGTCCTCTCAAGACTGCTGTTTGACATTACAAAACAAGCTGGAACTTGGGGCCTTAATAGCTAATACTCTGATCACCAAGACAGTGAAGATAATCTGTATATAGATTAACAGGTTAGTTCAGTGTGAACATAAAGCAGTCAAGACAACCACTCATGAGGTTATTATTAGCATCTTTAGGGGTTTTCCGCACTGCATTTCCTCTTCCCTAGAAAGTGCACTCGAACATTTTAAGTAGGTCTGGTGATACGAAGCAAACCCAGACATGCCAGTGCTTTGATAAAAACAAACAAACAAACAAACAAACAAAAAAACAATATTTACAATGTCAGAAGATTCCATCACATCACGTTACATAATCTAGCCTACCCAAGGAAAAAGAGAATAACATAATATGTCTTACAAAGACAGAATAACTTAACAGTCTCCTCTGCCTTCCAGGGATGAGAGAGAAAAGGTGCGATAATAGCATTCTACAGAAGTACTAAATGACTAGGCCACTGGCATTTCATGTGGCATGTGACTTAAAAGGTCACTTAAGACTGTGATGGAAAAAAGTTAAGGTCAAGTGGACACTAAACCACTTTAAATAAAACTACAAGCCAAACTAAGCCTGCTGTTGTTATATGAAAAGAATAAACAAGCTCTCATCCCTGGGTATAAAAACTTACAAACAACTTTCCTCCCTAACACCTGTCCACCATCAGGAGAACCTATGTTGGCAGCAAACGCTTGCCTCTGTGGCATAGAAAGGTGAGAGATCCTGCTTCCAATGGGAATTGAGATTCCAAGAAAAACAAACAAAATAACTAAATAAATAAATAAACAGTGAGATTGTTCTTGAAGTCAGGGGTGGGTGGGGGGAGGTGGGGGGAGACCAGCTGGACATTCTTTACTGTCCAGTCTGTAGTTACGGTAGTTACAGTGAGCTGCTCTGAGGGCAGATTTTGTTTTTGGTCAGGAGAGACACACAGTGCACTTGGACTGAAAGCATGGCTTCTCTAACCTTTCTCGGCCGCCATGGCTCCTGCCTGTTCGTCCTTGCCGGGGGCAGGGGCAGGGTCTTCCCTCATCACTGGCGACGTAAGAGAGATGGTGACCTGCATTTTTGGTTCCTTGCTCGCAAAAATCACGATGTTGGCTTCGTCTGGGTGAGCCTGCACCTCATACTGATCTTCAGAAAATGTCTGCCGGTTAAAAGGACACTTTGGATTACTCACTACAGAGGAGGGGCGGCTGCAGTTTTAGAGGACAGCTTGACTTTATTTATGAATAAAATGGGTTGGGGCCACAAAAAAAAATTATTAATTGTGTTCTACTTTTTTCTTATTCTTTTTTTTCAGGATGGGGTGAGTTTAATTCAAACTCTACACAAATTATTGCCCCAGTGTCACTCTGTAGGGTATTTGGTGTCATAACCAGGCAGCTGCACTAAAGATCAGTTAAAAACATTTTCAATAACACATCCACTCAAACAGATTAGAAAATCCTCCTCAGCCCATAGCTGTGCATTTGTTTGGTACTGTACGTCTGACATATTTATTGGGAATGTGTGTAGAAATGGATGAGATTACGGAACAGACTGAACTGTATAAATGGATGGAAATGCAAGGAAATTAACAACAGTTTTGAGTTGACAAATTTTTGTACAGAATATCACAGGCGGGAATCAATGAATCAAGGAATGTTGTGTTGGGCAACTTCCCTAAATTACTGAGATGACTCAACCACATGACCTACATCCAACCACTTCACAGCATGACTATATAAAGTATAAACCAGTTTATGAGATGTCTGTGAGAGTTTGGAGTGATCTCTACACTAGCTGAATTTTGGTCATGTACATCACTGTCTCAAACTCACACCAATACTCACAGATCTGTTAACCAGGCAAAGGATAGAAACTAATGATCATTTCCAAAGAATAATGTTGACAAACACAAGGTGACAAACACAATTTCATAAGACTCAGGCATCAGAAACTTTCAGTTTCACTGTCTGCAGATAGCCATACACACTGTATTAAGATGGAATACTAGCCTGGCTAATGCCAGACTAAATCACAAGTGAGATTTAGTCTGGGGACCACCTATTCATTTTCCCGTACGGAATGTAAACTTCAGTTTGTCCAGTAGTTTGTGCATTGTCTTGCCATCGATCCTTGCTCTGTGATTGGTTCCCAAATCCATGCAAAAATTTCGGCCACAGTCTCCAGGCTGCCTAGCAATTCGGAACGAGTGCGCAAGGCAGCATGGGTATTCCCAGGCTAATGGAATACCGCTTCGAGACCGAATGATGAACTGCGAACTAATGTTAACTGAATGGGACATAGTGAAATGAAACTTAAAGTGAGTTACTATGCCCCATTAACTTAATGTTAGTTGCCAGTTTAGTATTTGGTCTATGCTGTATCAAATTTTCTCGTTATTTTTCCTACTGACAGCACATAGTGACCTCAAACAACAGGGCTATTGATTGATTCACACCAAACCTCTCCTTTAGTCACAGGCCAGGTAAATAATATCAGATGTCAGACAGCATCAGACAACCATTGGTCCAATCAAGACAGTCCATTGCAGAAAGTCTAAAACAGACTTTTGTTGTGGACCGTTGCCATACAAACTTTCAGATCAGAGTTAACTCCAGGTTGACAACAATTTTAAAGGTATTGCTTCTCAAAACTGCCTCAAAAACAATTTGGCCTTTTTGGTCACGTTTTAGAATGTGGAGCATATTCTGTTAGATTAAAAGGGTGTACTTTTATTAAGATCATCCTGAACCTTAAATTACCTACTTTATCTGGCTTAAAAACATGCAATTTAACACTGGCAAGCACTAAATGTGAAGCCAAGTTTTTTTTTAACTTTCATCCAACAGATTATTGGGAAAAAGTGTTTAATCTGTTTCCAGATTAAATACTTCTTCAAATGCATGCTTAATTACTCCTATATGGGAAGCTCACTCTTGTGGGACAGCCCTTACCGCTAACTGCTTGGGCAGCTGCTCAGCCACCGTCTGGAGGAGAGAGCCTGTGGGCTTCTTGGCAGCCAGGAGAATGAGCTGGACGTTCCTGTCGCCATGTAGCAGTAGGCCCTTGGCAAGGATGCCCACACGCATCACCCCCTTCAGCATCCGACTCTGGGGGTCCCCTCTGTGTCCATGATGGGTGGGGTGGGGGGGTTGGGGGCACAGAGCAGGGGAAGAGATAAGAAACCACTGCTATACACAGGAAATAACACAACGCCTCAGCACAACATCTAGGCAGTGGGCCACAGGCGGTTACTATAAGGGAAACAGGTTAAACGGCAAAAGCTACAACTTTTTCTAAAAGCATGTACCTTGTAGATTTGAATTGTATTTCAGTTGGATTAAATGGCATTGAAAACAATGGTTTTCAATTGGTGTGGCTGAAACAGGTAGTGTATCCCAAAATTTTCACTGTTAACATTCCAATGGCTGCAGCATGTTCATTTATTGGGGGAGGTGGGCTGCACTCTCACCCTATTTGGCCTTTGGCCTAGTTCTGACTAGGTGCTATGTTCTATTCATGCCATTCATAACTTTCCGAGCGTTGGTGTTGGTGGGCAAACTTATCATTGCGTGTTCCTATTAATATATTCATCCTGTTCCTTCACCACATAACAATTTTCAACATCTGCTTAGAGGTTAAATACATCTTACATCTCTCCATAACTATTGGGATTAACTTTCTATGGGCTTGATTAGAGAAAATCTGTACACATTTGTGCAGGGAATACTGTATGTGACAAGGGAAGAAGTAGTCATTAATAATTAATGAATTAATTATTAATTATTAATCTGATTACATACAGTAATCATACAGATTCAATCAGTAGTTCTGTTGTTTGATGTTAAGTACTGTAGGTATAAGAACGAGAGAATATGGTACAACCTAGTCCCCATTAGTTAGAGTTACACTATATTATCAAAAGTATTTGCTCGGCTGCCTTGACTCACGTATGAACTTAAGTGCCATCTCATTCCAAACCCATAGGGTTCAATTTGATGTAGGTCCATTGCAGCTATTACAGCTTCAACTCTTCTGGAAAGGCTGTCTACAAGGTTGAGGAGTGTGTTTATAGGAATTTTCAACCATTCTTCCAAAAGCGCATTGGTGGAGTCACACATTGATGTTGGTCAAGAAGGCCTGGCTCTCAGTTTCCGCTCTAATTCATCCCAAAGGTGTTCTATCGGGTTCAGATCAGCACTCTGTGCAGGCCAGTCAAGTTCATCCATACCACACTCTGTCATCCATGTCTTTATGGACCTTGCTTTGTGCACTAGTGCACAGTCATGTTGGAAGAGGAAGGGGCCTACTCCAAACTGTTCCCCACAAGGTTGGAAGCATGGAATTGTCCAAAATGCTTTGGTATCCTGAAGCATTCAAAGTTCCTTTCACTGGATCTAAGGGGCCAAGCCCAACTCCTGAAAAACAATCCCACACCATAATTCCTCCTGCACCAAATTTCGCTGTTGGCACAATGCAGTCCGAAATCTACCATTCTCCTGGCAACCGCCAAACCCAGACTCACCCATCAGATTGGTAGATGGAAAAGCGTCATTCATCACTCCAGAGAGTCCAGTGGCGGCATGCTTTACACCACTGCATCTGACATTTTGGGTTGTATGCGCTTTTGGAAGAATGGTCGAAAAGTCCTATAAACACACTCCTCAACCTTGTAGACAGCCTTCCCAGAAGAGTTGAAGCTGTAATAGCTGCAAAACGTGGACCTACATCATACTGAACCCTATGGGTTAGGAATGGGATGGCACTTAAGTTCATATGTGAGTCAAGGCAGGTGAGTGAATACTTTTGATAATATAGTGTACCTACTTTTACATTAAAGTTCAGTCCACGTTGGACAAAATTCTCTCATTCTCATACCTACGAACAGCACTCAGCAAGGTCAAACAACAGGACTTTTGATTGACTCACACCTCCTTTAATATTTGACCCAGATTGTTTTTACGAAACACAGTCTACAGTACATGTCTGTTTTTTTCCGCGTTTACTTCCTTTACTCTCTGTTGTAAATTTGCGGTTGTAATTTTGTGCCGTTATTGCCACAGGTGTTTTCCAGGCTGTTTTGATGCAAGCCTTACATTTTCTCGGGCTCGTCTTCGTTCGCATCCCCACAGGCCTCCCTCTCCATCAGGGAGTCCGAGACCAGCTTGAGGGCCCTCTCCGAGTGCGAGACGATCCTCTGCACGGCCTGGAGCTCCTCTTCCACCGGGTAGATGGTGGAGTGTTTGGCCATGATGTGCCGGTCATCAGGAGACACGGGTCGACGGACGGGCTGCAGAAGCAGAGGATTGCCAAAGAGTTTTGCACTGATGCAACACATACAAGTGGCTAAACCACCACTACACAGACGTGCAATAGACCCACAACATACTGTCACATGCATCCGCTTCCTAGTTGCTGACTAATGTTAGATGCTAACAGAGAAATAAGTATGGTGTAATTTGTGCTCACATAAACATCAGCGTCTCTCTGACCTGACAGCAACCAATTGATGTGATTTCCAGCAGCACTAACTACTGAAGCTACAGACATTGGCCCTCATTTATCAAACCAGCGTAAAAACCTGCGTAAATATGAGCGGAGAATTCATCGTACGACAAGGCCCACGT
>JASCQY010000002.1:4587681-4618553 GCA_030264315.1 Sardinella tawilis
CACACACACACACACACACACACACACACACGCACACACACACACACACACGCACACACACACACACACGCACACACGCACACACACAGATAGACATTCCATACCATCCCATGTCGGAGCGCATCTCCATGTGCCAGCGCTGCTCATCCTCCTGCTGTCTCTTCAGCACGGCCTTCTGCTTCTGTTTCCTCAACTTGCTCTCCTGCAGCTTCCGCGCCCGGTTGCTGGGCTTGATCTCCACGGGCAGCTCAGGGTTCACCTTTTTCTGCGGGGCAGGGGCGCAAAAATGTCACCGAATATCAGACGCCCCATTATGCATGATGGCACAGTTCAGATGAGATCAGACTGAAGTGGAGGAACTGTGCTGTAGGTACACCGATTTGGTTGTGAAGCCTGCCACCTTGTGGCGAAGGCATGGCAAGACCAGTGGTCTAGACGCATGTCCAGTAACGTGTACAGTGTGTAAATAACATACACAGTAGCAGTAGGAGCAATAACTGTACTATACTGTTGCTGCTTGACCAACTGTTCCATGACCTGCCTCACGCCACTCATCAACTACTGTTTTGTGCACTATCGCCATGTCGCACTCATTTACCACTGTCCCATGAGTTAGGGTTAGGTTTAGGGCCAGGTTTGTAACAAAAGTTGACAAACTCCGAGTGCATGTTTTAATCATGTTTTGCCAATAAGAATAAAAGCGTTTTAACTTTTCACTAGATGAGTGCCTTGGTATTTTTCAACATTTGAAACTAATTAAGCCTTTGACCAAAGAGCACCATCTAGCACCATCGCAAGTTCCAGGCAGCACTCCAACTCAACAGTTTTTCACGAGATTTGCAACAATCGACAAGTGTCACAGGACAGTAGACGAGTGGTGTGAATCAGTACTCAGGACAGTAGATGAGTGGTGTAAAACAGTACACAGGACAGTAGATGAGTGGTGCGGGACAGTGGGCAAGTGGCATGGGACAACACTTAGGACAGTAGGGGGACGGCACGGGGCAGTGTACAGGACAGTAGGCAACAACACAGTACAGTTCTTCCCTGCTCCTTCTGTGTGAGCACACTGGAAGAAACCTCATGAGAATCAAAGACAGAATCAAGTACTGTAGCAACAGTTATTTTTTCACATTCTGTTTGTATTTCAAAACAAAACAAAACCTCCACATAGCACCTCATTATTCACGCCACACCATTATTCCTAACAATAATGAAATTATTCTGAGCTTACTTGTTCTGTCTTCTATACTACTTACTACTATAGCTACTTCTGATCCTCAATATAATATAATATAATATAAATATATCTGTTTGTGTTTTTTTACCCACCTTATACTGCAGACGGTGCCTCCGTCCCTTCAGATGCATCTCTTTTGCATTGGGATCATTAAAACTGCATTCGCAGAGCTTGCAGTGGAAACGGATGACCTTCCCATCCTCGTTGTGAACCTACAAACATCGAACAACAGCGTGCGATCATTACGGGAAAACCAAAAAAAATCAATGTAATCCCAGCCTGACAAAAAAACAATAAATGTCACAAGCCAAATCCATATTTTACAAAGCATGTCTTTAAAACATGGCTGTGCACCAAGTGAACGGTCCGAGCGGAATGCTGTTCGGAGACGGGATACCCTGTCCTCCTGCAGTACCTCCTCCACGTAGTCATGGCCGACGGGCTGGATGTCCCCCTGGCCCCCCACGCTGTCCCCCTCATCATCGTCACTGTGCTCATCTGACCGGACTGCCGGCTGCTTGGCCTCCTCCGGCTTCGCCGGCACTGGCTGGGTGGGCTTGGTAACTAGGACGTCAAAGACGGGGCATGATTGTACATGATGGTTAGTTAGAGTTCATATAAAGTAGCTTCAATCTAAGCTGTTTACAATATCTTTTTCACAACAATGATTTAGATGAAAAAGAAAACACAACAATCAAGAGTACCGCCCTCTCACAACGTTCTCACAACAGCAGATTCTCTTGACATCTATTTTACCAAAGCCAGCAACTATTATGGTCTGGGGAGTCCTACCAACAACAGGGGCTTTGGTTGGGACAGGCTTTTTCACAGGTGTTGAGGCCTTGGTGGTGTTCAGTACAGTAGCTTTAGGGGTTGGGCCAGCAGCAGTGGTTGAGGTGGCAGCGGCAGCGGCAGCAGCAGCAGAGGATGTGACACTGGGGGCTGCAGGCTTCCCCGCAGTCACTGTAGTGGTGACCGGTGCTGAGTTCACCAACACTGGCTCAGTAGAGGGAATGGGCTTGCCAAGCTTTGTGTGCAACTTCACTACCTGTGTGGAAAGCAAATTCTTCACTTGTTGTGGAAATAGTACGCACCTTGAGCAAGAAACTGCCCAGTTTATATTAAAAAAAAAGTGTAAAAAGCAATTTAACAAAATTAAAGAGAAACAACTAAGAGACAAAAGACACCAGAGACAAAACATTATGGCTGTGTAATGTGCTTGCTTGATATCAAACACATTATGATGGCCAGTTACTTTAGACATTAAACATTTGTATTACTAGCGATGTTTTGTCACCTGGCTACCCAATAGCAGTCTAGAATGTTCTTCCATGAGCAGTCATGCTAACTCTGTCATGCTAACCTTCTGGTGCTTGGCGCCCCGTATGTGTGCTGCGTATGCGTCTGCTCCGGTGCAGGAGACGTCACACAGCTCACAGCGCAGCTGAGTCTGGGCCCCTCGCGGGCCATTAGTGGGCTGGCTGCCCGACTTGAGCGTCGCCTCCTTCTTCTTGTGCTTTTGACCTTCTAAGTGCTCACGGTATGTCTGTTAAACACAGAAAAAGGATCCGATTGTGTGAAAAACAACACATAAGCACACACACATAACTTAGAAATTGACTGTTTGCGACATAGAACATTGTGCACAGTATAATAACACTGCATACATTGTTGCAATGTATGCACACATGCTGTATTTTGCCATACATTTGCCATGTATTATGCAATAATATCAAAGCCACTTAATAGTATTAAAATCAGCTTTACTTCCAAACATCCTGATTTCTAGCCTGATGTATCAGCCGCTTATTTCATTCCATTTCATATAGCCTCTGATCTTTATCCATTTGGATTTGTTTGCTTCCTGGTAGGTACTGGTAGGTAGATACTTTCTGCTTAAAACCAATTGCTACTGTGTGGCCGTGACGCATGTTACCCGCTGGAATGCATCGTATGAAATCTCTGTTCGCTGATTGGTCCGTCCACCGTAGGAGACGGAGCAAACGGAAACGAATCACTAGTTTCCTGACTATATGGTGGAGACAAATGAAATTGGCCAGAAGCATTAGGCTGCGCTAACCTGGCTACCTGATTTCCACCAACATAATAGACTGATCTTAGCAAAGGCAATGAGCCACAATTACTGTATCTCCCAGCCCAAATGCCAGTGGTCTACCTGTGGTCCGGCACAGCTGATCTTGCAAATGTCACAGTAGTGCAGCTGGGGCTGCTTGGGGGGCCCTTTGGGCTTCTGCAGCTTGCTCGGGTGGAACGCGGGCTTCTTGTAGGAGTTGACGGCCGGCGCCGTGACCATGTTGCTACCCGCGTTGCTCCAGGAGGAGTTGGTCAGCTGTTTAGGGGGTTGCTGTGGTGGGGGCGGCTGCTGGGGAGGAGGCTGTGCCTGAGGTGGGGGCAACTGGGCAGGCTGGTAGTAGGAAGGGGTGGAAGTGTAGCTAGTCGATTCATAAGTAGAGTAGTTTATGCCTGTGAGGAGAAAGATCAGAGCAAATCAGCCATCTGTTTAGAGAAGCCATTAAAATCTCCTTAAAACTCTACAACAACTTTTTCACGCCAACAACATTTGCAAAAGCCAACACAACATTTGATGAATCTCTGAAAATGCCACAATATTCCATTTTTGAAACCTCTTGCATTCCTATCCTCTGAGAGCAGTGAAACTATGGCAACTAGACAAACATTAAGCATTCGCTACGCTCTCAACCCCTCTTACCCGAGTAAGACGTAGCAGCAGTGGAGCTGACGCTGTAGGAAGAGCTGGGAGTGTAGGTGGAGATGGGGGTGGGGGGCTGCTGCTGTATGCTGGTGGACACGGGGTACAGGCTGTAGCTGGAGGACACAGAGCTGGCTGGGGCCAGCGGCTTTAAGGCTGTCACCTGTCTCTGAGGTGGCGGCTGGGTGTAGCCTGTGCTGACTGCACTGTAGCCGCTTTTCAGCCCTGCTGGAGATGGAGAAAGAAAGAGAGACAGAAAGAGACAGACCGTTAGTTCAGTAGTTTGCCTACCAAGGCAAAAGTGAATAATTTATCTCCTTCTATTCGATGTCAGCAGAACTGTGGGGTAGATGAAAATCTAACTTTGCAGGTCTATGGCTATGAAAAACTTTGCAGGTCAGAGTGCTGTACGAATTATCATATTATTATGTTATACAGTTTATTTCCAGGGAGGTGATCTACAGTATACATAGGAATACAGCACCATATCTAAGATATGAAAGCCTTATAATCACCAGGCTGAAAGTAGGTGTCAGTGGGAGTCCGCTGAGCAGGAGCTATGGTAGTCTGGTAGTACTGTTTGTTTTCATAGCTGCCAACAGATGCAGCACGTCCATAAGTGTAGTTGTCCTGTAATATTTCCAGAGCAGAGACAAGCATGACAAGCATGTTATCAAAAAGCAACAGTGTGATATGAATGTGAACTGGCAAATGGCTTACATTAGAATTGCAGCTATCTTGCAATTAATAATTAATACTGTATACTGTAGTTAATAATTGATTAATCAAGGATTGTTTTTGCTGCTCTTGTTAACCATAATACAGAAACCCTATGTAATAGCAACACTTTGGAACATGTATGTCTTTTTTCCAAAAATGCAAACAAGGTAAGTGGTGTTTGGCTATGAAAATGCTGTTCATAGATTACAGGGTAAACATGTTTACATTAGCAACTGGGCTGGTACTGACCGCCTCAGTGAAGACTTGGTAGGTCTGGGGTACACTAGTGGGTTGAGGCGTTGGGTCCTGCTGGCGGTAGGTGTACTCCGGGGCCGGCTGGGCCTGGTACCCAGGATAGGGGGTGGATGCTGCAGGCCGGGCCGCCTGAGGGCTGGGGGCCGGGGCATAGGAGGCGGTCACAGCGTGGGCCACACCTGCTGCTGGCTGCACACTGTAACTGGCTGAGGTGGGGTGTGTGTATGCATTGGGCGGCTGTGTACTGCGAGAGAGAGAAAAACAACAGGGCAGAAAGAGGATCAGCGTTAGGACAACACCGCAATGCTTCTGAAGTCCCAGTGTTTGGACCATACTGTACTGCAATGATGCTGAGGCCCTTCTTGGGTAGACAAAAGACAGCAAGGTTTCCATCACTTTTCCACCTAGGCCTAAGTAAAGGAATAAAACGTAATACTAACGTACATACAACATACCTGCAATAAAAATGGGACAAAATCTACTTATCAAGAACACAAGGCATAACGAAAAAGTTGCAAAAACTTCGCAGATCAGAGTGCTGTAGTAATGGTCATATTATCATCATGTTATACATTTTATTTCCAGGGACGTGATTTATACACGGGATTATACAGAAACAATTGGCTTACTTCACTGAACAGAGCTAGAAACACTGATGTAAGAGGCTCTGTGTTGAACTTGAACTACTGATGATGATGTAGGCTACTGAACACACTACTGTGCGAGACAGACACCGCAGATCTGTCATAGCTTCTGAAAATAGCATGGCAGCTTGTAAACAACTTGGCCTGTATCCTGTATATCAACAGATTCGTTTTAATAAAATATAACAGTACCACACAAATACAGTGCAATACCTATACCAACACTGTTTAACTTTAACTGTGAAATCTTATTCGGGGAATGTCAAGCCCATTCCAACTGACATGATCAGCTATGAAGCCTGACGTTACTATAAGCCCCTGAGGCATATTGGCTAAAATAACTGCTTGCACAGATTCTGCACAAACCATGACTAACCTCGCTGACTTCTTTCGTTAGCATTGCAAGGATTTTTTAACTAGCGAGCTTCAGACCATGTTAGCTAGCTTAGCCATTTCCTCATTCTTTTACCTCTAACACTAAAGCGGCGAAACCGTTTCAGATTCACTTTATACCTGCAGGACACAATAAACCGTAACATGTTCATCGCATGTAGCATTGACCCGGCAATTACCTGTACTGCGGACCGGCACCATGTGTGAACCCATAATAATTACTTGCAGCCATCTTGGCATTTTCAGAACCGCTGTATCGGTCTGTGGTCATGTGACAAGCCCTAGCCACTCGCAAACCACTGTTTTAACTGTATACACGCTGCAGCGCTATCCACATCATTCCTCATCTTTTTTTTAACCTCATTCTCTGAAAGAGACTCTCCAGGAATCGCTGTCCGTCACAGTGTGCCAACAGAGACAGTGGTTACAACGTTTGCTGGATTTTCAGTACTTCAAAGCCAATTGCATAATTCTTGCCAACTATTATTCTTCGTGAGATGCCCGTTGTGCCAGTAATTTCACCCCTGTTGGAACGCTAACCTGATGCACGTTGTGATTGGAAGGAGCTACTTTTGGAAGGTTTTGTGATTTTTTGTGGATTGATGCTGTGTTGACGTGGAGCATGCATAACAGGGGAAATGTGTGATAGGATCAGTATAAATCGCTGTAATTAATAGCTAAAGCAAAACAAATACGTAAAGAGCGCGCAGTTGCCTTGTAGAAGGAGACAGGTTGTGACAGCCAATGAGAAATGCTGATTTTATTGGAGTTACGACCTCACAAACAGGTGGCCTTTTCTCTAAAGGGGGCTCCATGCGGAGTCTTGGCACAAGTTAAGTCACCTAGGCCTTTCAAATAACAGAACCTTTCACTGGATGATAGTAATTTTGGAAAGATGCTGTGGTTCTTTAACTGGCCTGTCGTCTGTAAAAGTTTTGTTACTAATGTGAAGGGGCACAACAGGTCAACCTGAATTCTGCTGTGAGTATCATCTTCTCAATCATGCATGACTTAAACATGTTTTTGACATTCTCAAATTTTTATGAATTAAATCAAACATTTCATATGTGTCATCTAAGAAGGGGGTTTTGACAAAACCTCAATGTTAACATGTAAATGTAAACACAAATAATTCTTTGATGTGGTGGTAAACTCTCCGATAGGGTACACTTTAGCCACAGGTATGGGAGCCCGCCCACATGACAGTCTTGCTTTCAACACATCTTTCAGCTCAGATGAACAAAAACATCCAAATCTTATCTTATCTTATGATTACATCTCTTCATGATGCATAATATAGCCTTATGAGAAACCCATAGAGAGGCTGAAACAGCTAAGATGCAATAATCACATTATGTTGTACATGACACTTGATGAAATGAGACATGCTGCACTGACTACATTATTGCCTATTGCCACAGTCCTCAGACAGGTTACACCAGTCTTCTACTTCACAGTGTGCCATATGCCATGCTGATGTTTCATAGTTGTAAAATGCTTTACAATTACGTTGAAAACTCTTAGCCTAAAATAGAATTTCAAAATAGTGTTGCCAAAAGTGATGAGATTTAACACAACAAAACGTGACAGCTCAATTTAGGATTAGAGGATTGTGAAGGAAGATTAAATTTTGGCCTCTATTGAGGATGACTGTGGAGAGTCAGGGGCTAGTCACATGTACCTCACACACTTTTCATGGGGTAGTCTTGTGATCTGAATAAGACATTCAGATATATTATGCACTGAACAGTCAGAACAATGCGAGACATCTGAATGCAGTACTTCTACAGTTCTGAGCTACATGCATGTATATTCGGTGTGACTCCTCAGTGTGCACTTCTTGTCCGTTAATGCAGGATATTCACACATTTCAAATGAGAGTTTAGATTATTGTCTGTCAGTCTGACTTTGTAACACAAGCCCCTCTTGTCCTTTCCCAAAGATGGCCACCACAGAGGCCAGCTCACTGCTGGAAAGTATGGAGGTGAGGGATGAGTGGCAGGACGATGACTTTCCCAGGTGAGGCCCTGTACAGGTTCACAGATTATCACAGATTATCCCTGAGTTTTTAAAACACCGCCACATATGGGTAATCCAGAGTACATTTGAAAGGCTTACTACGTAATTATAGAATTGTTATATGTGTTGAATTTTATTTTTCAAAAATTGATGCACAGATAAACAGACTACTGAATTAGAAGTAAGAATTGAAATATATCATTAACCTTAAACTTTTAACCTTAAATAATGAAATTGAGTGGTTTTAAATTATCATGATTTGGGAGTTGGAAAGATTCCTTAAATCCTCCCATGGCCACTCAGAAAGGAATGGATATGACAGCGGAGAGGATTTGGATGTCAGTTCCCCCGGTCTTGCAGAGATGAGCAGGTGCAGCTCCCTCCTTAAATGGAAATCAGCCACGTCATGTGACGTGCACGGCAGCCAACAACACAGCATCACCAGGAAAATGGAGGCAGGTCAGGAGTAGAGAGGAAAATAGCAGAGAGGCTGTTTTAGCATCTTTAGGCAAGGTCTTCAGAGATGTGGTTCTTAGTAACACAATACATGTGAAAGGTACAAGATTATCATTAAGGGGACAGAGTCAGTAACAGCAGCAGGGACACAGAGCAATCACTTCTCTTCTCCAGATTCATTTCTCCCTCTGTATTTCTGAAGGTAAGTGCAAACACTACATTTCCCACATTAGCTAGTCTTGTATTGCCCTCCGGTGTAAGAGTCATAGCTATCTTTGTTAATGGCGTTATTGATCATGTTCCTCAGGCGTATTAAGGGAATGGCCAGTCAGCTAACATTTCTGTTTACAGATCAGTATGTTTCACATCATGGTTGCCAGAAATGCTGAGTTCAGATAAGGTGCATTACCTGCATTGGGACACCAAATGGGAAGAAAAGAGCCGATTGAATGCAATGCCCACACTGTGGTATTTTTTTTAACTCAATTGGCCACTGCGTCCGTCTATATAGAACTTCCACTTCTTTGTTGTTTTCCTTCAGACGCGCGTGCTTTGTTTTGCTGACATCTCTGCTCTCCCACCCCCACCCCCCCAGTATTGTGTCTTTCCTGCCCCCCTCCTCACCGCTCCTCTTACCTCCCTGCATGCACATTGTGTGGGAGGTGAGGGAGATGACACCCCATGCAAGTTAAGTAGCGCGGAGACAGCTGCTCCCAAATACAACCACCCCTTTAAGTGCCACTAGCTATCCCTCCTCCTCTGGTGAATTCATTAGAATGCTTGATGAGGGGCTCAGTGCCATAGCGGCTTTTTCTGTTCTCTCTGTGGGGGCTTCATAAAGACAGAATTGATCAGGGACTATAGCGCCGCAGTGTGTGAGTTGTAACTAAGAGTGAAATGGCAAGCATGTTTCACACCTATCAGGAAGTCCTACGGTTAAGTTACGCTGCCAGTGACAGCATTTGGTTGCACTGCTGTATAGGGAATTTTACCTTATGTGTTGATGTTTTTTTAGACCACTCCCGGAGGAAGGTGAAATGGAGCCATCCGGTGGCCTTAATGAAGGCAGAACTTGTGAGTGAAGCCATCATAACACTTTCAGTTCCATCCCACAGTTTGAAGCATCCTTCACCTACCCAATCATATTCTTCGTTTAAAGGGATTTTCTAGATTCAGTCAACCTTTAGGCCTGTTGTCTAAAAAACAAAAAAAACAAACAAAAAAAAAGCAGAAAAGTTTCAGCTAACAATAACCAAACAGGACAGAGGAAAACAAAACTGAAACAGTTTCCTTGCCCTCATCACTTATTGGTCTACATTGCCTCCATTTGTCTCTTTGTTCTTATTTCTACCGACAGCCTTTAATAACCTCAAAAAACTGAACTATGAAGTATGCATTGATTGACTCTGGGCTAATGCTTTAACTACAGTACACCCCCAGTTGACAGTAATTCTCAATCAATGTCATCATAGGCTGGCATACAGTATTCATACAGTATACAACACAGATATTAAAATAAAAATAAAGTCATTCTTTTTGCAACCAGTCTCACACAGAAAAATTATCATTTGCAACTAACTACCCGTGTCCTTTAATGCCATTATCCGTGTTCCATTCCCAGCTTTCTCTCTTTCCCACCTTTGCCAGTTGGAGTTTATCTTCTCCAAAAAGAAATATTGCAGTAGTACTGTATTGTGCCTTCTTGATATCAGTGTCTAAATATGCACATGGTCTTACAAAGCATCTTTGATCAAAGTTTTCACATCATCAGACATCTGCTTCCACTAAGCATTATTGAAACACATACATATTATGTACTATGTATATTCCCTTTGTAGCGCCACCAAATTCCCTTCATCTGGGTGGGGCAGGGGTGTCAGCCTCCCACCGAAAGCGCCGCACCTTAGTGGCTCCAGACATGAATCTTTCTCTCGACCAGAGTGAAGGATCACTGCTGTCTGATGACTTCCTGGATACGCCAGATGACCTTGACATCAATGTGGATGATATTGAGACACCCGACGAAACAGACTCTCTCGAGTTTGCCCCTAATGGCAATGACCTTGAGTGGGAGGGTTAGTCATTTAGACTTTTAGACATTTTTCCTCCATGTCAGTCATGTGGTTGATCTCTCTCTGTACCACATACAGTATATGCTGCACGACTATATGTTTCTAGAATGTAAACATTGCACCTGGAGACTGAAATCAGTGGTTGAATTGCTGCTGTCTCTCTCCGTATTCAGATGACACACCTGTTGCAAAAACCTCGGCGGATGGGGCAGGGGCTGAAGTGGAGGATGAGGACGGCACAGGTGGGAATGGACGACTGTGGAGAACGGTGATCATCGGGGAGCAGGAGCACCGCATAGACATGCAAGTCATTCGGCCGTACCTGCGTGTCATATCTCACGGAGGTAGGTTTCTCTTCGTGTCCAATTGAAAAAAGTAAAAATAAAATTGCGTAGTGTGGGGCAGCTTTTAGCCTGACCACCCACATTTCATTTGACTATTTGAATTGAAATGTGAATGAATCTTGATATATTTGAATTATGATGATGGGTTTGTTTTTATTTTTATGATATTGCGTTTGACTCTCTAGGTTACTATGGGGAAGGGTTGAATGCCATCATAGTGTTCTCTGCATGCTACCTCCCTGACAGTAGCTGTACGGAGTATCACTACATCATGGAAAACCTCTTTCTGTGAGTACGAGTGATCTGGTGGACTATGTCCGTGAATGTCTTCACCCAACTGAATTAGTGTGTTACCCCTTCACCAAGTGCTTGCCATTCCACTTCATCCACTGAAATGCCTCATATCAGTTCACTCACTCCCCCTTCCTCTAAACCCCACTGAACCACCCACTCCCAGGTATGTGGTGAGCAGTCTAGAGATGCTGGTTGCGGAGGACTATTTGATTATCTACATGAACGGAGGCACACCACGGAGTAAGATGCCAGGCATAGGATGGCTAAAGAAGTGTTATCAAATGATTGACAGAAGGTATGAATGAATGTGCCACAATGCAACATGCCTTTCCTCACTTTGTAATGCATGCATGACACAGACACAATACAGCAGTCAAGTATGAATGCATGTAAAAGCTCAATACATTTTTTTTTTTTTGTTAATCTCCACTTTTCGCTCTCCAGTGTAAATGACTGTAGGTGCTTCTCATTGGATATCACTATGAATTCTGTCAACTCTTTATTCCTATAGGCTAAGGAAGAACTTGAAATCTCTCATCATTGCTCACCCTTCCTGGTTCATTCGTACAGTGGTGGCCATTTCCCGACCCTTCATCAGGTAATTATTGTTCTGCACGGTGCTGATGTTCACTATGGCATGTCAATGTAAGTAATGCCCCCTCATTGTGCTTTCACAGCGTGAAGTTCATGAACAAGATTCGCTACGTGCACAGCCTGGAGGAACTGGAGCAGCTTGTCCCCATGGAGCATGTGCAGATCCCCGAGTGTGTCGTTCAGTGAGTATTTTTGCCACTAGGGGAAGACAGAGCTGTCACCACCAACGCTCTGATCAAAAATACAGCAATGGAAATCACCAAAGGCATCCGTGGGAGAAATATGTTTGGAACAACAGACGTTTCTTTAATCTGAGACTGTTATGGCATGTGGGTCTATGTTTGGATATTAATTTGGTTTTAGGGGCAAATCTGTTTGATATACGATAATCTGGTTTGTGCATATATATATACAGTATATATATATTTCATAGTTTATTATAAACATAACAATGTTTTATCATTTCTTCTTCTCGTTCAAGATTTGAAGAAGAAAGAATTAAGGCACGGAAAGAAAGGTATAACTGGGATATTTTGTTGCTCTGGGTTTTTTTTTTCACCATGTGGAACTTGGAAAGAGTATTTATGCACATTTTAAGCATGAATTATATATGTGTGATTGAGAATAAAGGGGAATCAATCAATATTTCTGTTTGAAGATTGGAACAGGAGCAAAGGGAACAACAGATACAGCAACAGCAACAACAGCAGCAGCAGCAGCAAGACTCTGCTAAATCAGACTCTGAAAGGTCAGAGTGAGACATGGTTTGATTTCTTTGTCATGTTCCTTTTAAATACTCTTATTCAAATATTCAGACATTTCAAGGGTTCATCATTTTTTATAGGCCTAAATCTATAATTGAAGACCAAGGAATGTGAGGGGAATTGGAAGTCCGATTACCCATCAGGTAACAGGGCCGCATTTCTGTAATTTTCTCGAGGATAGACTTTCAGTCACAGTTTCCTTATATTCTTTCCTCTGGGATCGTTGATTTGTTGTACAAACAAAATCTGGTTTTGTTTATGCAGATGGAACACCTTCAAAATGCTATACCACACCACCATACATAGGAGTTGTTCCACAACAAGACATGCCTCTGTTCAGCCACGGTTTGCTGAATAGGAGCAGTCATCTGAAGATCCATGTGTGCCAGACTGGAGCATTGCTTTTAGCAGTTACTCTCCAAGCTTTCATTGCCTTGTTGTTAGTGAAATGTTATTTTTATATATTTCCTCAGTGTGTAAATTGTTATTGCCAAATTTCTCGTTTTATTATTTGTCATTATCATATGCATGTTGACTTTATTGCTGTACTTCATTTGAAGGCACATGCAGTGATAAACTGAAACAGATTGTTTATTTTTTGTGTTGTTGAATGCCATTAGGGACCTACTTTATAGTTGCATTATTGAATATGTTATTGAATGTATGTCTTAATTTGCACAGCTCAAGTGCAACTGAAATGAATTGTTTATCAGCTTATTTTAATTTGCATTATAGTTATTTTGGCATGGATCTTAATGTTATGATAAAACCTTAACAAGGCAAGTATTCCAAAAATAATAAGCTAATGTCACCAGCTTTGGAATACAACACTTAATCAAGCAATGTTAAAAGGAATTGTCATCATAAAGCATTGACAAAGAATATATTAAACAGCAAAGCAATCTGTTGGATATAAAACTCTCTTGAACTTCTGAATTCATAGAAAATGTTGGTGCCTCTGTAAAGCTTGACTTTGAACTCTGAATATGAAGCACAAGTGATGTAAACAAAAGATAAATCTTAGTTTTGGAGATATGTGATATAGCATAAAAAATAAATACTGCCCGGTAATTTCTTACTGCCTCTCACAAACACTGATTGTGACCTTTTTGGTTTGATTAAAACAAAACTCCTCACTCAATGTTGTGTTGATGCTAGTGACAAAAGAATTATGCAAACAGTATCTTACATAGAATTTTGGCCGGCATGTTCCTTGCATGTTGTGGCCATGCATTGCATTACTGTATGTCAGTTAAAACAATAACATCTATTACAGCAAAAGGATTTAATAAGGTTTTACTGCCACACACAACAAAGTTAGTGGTAATTCTTGCTAAGGCTCAGAGAATAAATAAATTCAAAGTAGATCATTCAGATCAGTTTTGCAGTGTTCAGGAGTCTGATGACTGAAGAGAAGAAGCTGTCTCTGATGAGTGTGGTCTCCAATTGAATGGACCTAATGTGAGAGTAATCGGCATGGATTGAATTAGGCTATTATTATTTTGGAGGCTTGGCTTAAAGTCCGCTCAGACAGAGAGTATGTAAGGAGTCAATAACTTAAGTATCTTTGGCTCAGAGTACAAATGGACTGGAGTGAGGTCACAACCAAAGATGTCTGATTAACTGGTAACAATCCCCCTAACAAACGGATTTCTTCCAGGTGCAACTCTCTGAACTTCCATCAGTCAATGATGGATACAATTCTTCAGTTGTCTTTGGAAGTACATTTTCTGTAGTGCTTTTTATGATGTGAGTGCAATTTTGAAGAGTTTGATGTAGAAGGTAAGACATTTAAATGAGTCAGTAAAGTAGGCTATGGGCTGAGATCACTATCATCAGGAAACTGAACTAAGTGTGGTGACATCTGCATACTGCTAATAGCCTACACATAAATCAAATCAAGCTCATTGTCAAATGTCTGTTAAGCTTTTCAGATAGAATATTGTGCAATCACAATAATGATCAAACATAATCAATTCCCTCTAACATGCAGTAGGCCTTGCTGTCAATGAAAAAGTAAATGAAGCCCAGCTCAAGTAGCTTCAACAAAAGATTGTTTGAGTCAAAATTGAACAAATATGGGGTTTAGACAGTAAAAATAAGTAGTTTAAGGTTTCCAGGTAGGCCTATAGGCCTGATTTAACTAGCCTAACGGAATTACATTTTGGGTAGTGTAGTAAACGAGAAGCTTAGCCTATATCTCGCTATAACAAGAAAAATATTGTTTTCCTTTAGCCTTCTGATTTCTTTTATAAAGGCATAATGGCCTAGAACAGTGTTTTTCAACCTTGGGGTCGGGACCCCAAATGGGATCCCCTGAAATAAGTAAAATAACTAACACCACCCTACATACAATACAACACTGTAAAGACAGAGAACTATAGAAACAGACACCAAAGACAGATAAAATATGATACATTTCCTTCAACATGGCAAGCGTCATTGAACACAACAAAGAAAAACTGAAAATGTCTATGGGGTCACCAGAAATTTGTGGTGTCAAAATGGGGTCACGGGCCAAAAAAGGTTGGGAACCACTGGCCTAGAAGTTAGTTAATGGGTTCATGCGAGTGGCAGGCAAAATATACTGTAGCCTACCTTGGCCTCATTGCTCTCCAGAAAACACCCTATAGCCTACAGATCCGTATTTGTTAAATCATCAATATCCATACTAGGCTAGATTGGCTGCCAAGTGCCAAGGACACATTTTCCCACTTGAACACCACCTCTTTTAAGTGAGATACGTGTTGTGTTGCCTATGCATTTACAGTAACTCAGTTGACTGAAGTCTAAGCTACTTGAAACTGGTCACAGAGTGCAGTCCTGACGTCTAAACACAATGTGCCATATACATGTAGGTCTTATTGCGTGCGCCATTTGTTACTGTAGGTTACACGTCCAGCAGTTAGGCTACTTTGTCACAAGCATAGTCACAAGGACACAAAGCAGGTGGCAGAAGATAATGTAAACCTTAGGCGAATGAACGCTGATTGGTTATTGTCGTGAGCTCTAAAAGCACGATTGGCTGCGCAAAAGAAACCGCGCCCTCAATGGACCACGAGGGGTAAATATTCCAGTGATTCACTTGTTGTCTGGAATTTAGCTCGTGGTCGCTCTCGGAGGTATCAATGAACTGCTCAGTGAAAAGTTTAGATAACTTTACCGACGCTTTTATACATCGTCTGAAAGTTAGGTAGCGCTAGCTTGGGGATTTTGGTCACTGTTTTTGAAACTTGTCCCTGTCATCTTTTTTAATAACCCGAAGTGTTCGGTATTTCAGGATGAAGTACATTATAGGAATTGGCGGGTAAGTTGGATATTTTATTGGCTAACAAGCTAGTGTTAAGAATTTATGCACTGTTTTGTAATTTTGTTTAGTTACATTGGTATATGAGGCACTGATACAAATGTAGTGGCACTAACTTAACGGTAAGTAACGTTAACGTGTTGTAGCAACGACAGCATTGAAATGTTCTAAAAATATAAATGGGTACTTCGTCAACTTGACTTTTTAAAATAACCAATATGTTACGTATGTTACTGATCTGTAATAATGAAAACTATAAAATGGGGGAGATGGTTGTCCATGTTACATTGGTGGCTAGTACTGAATGTTTAAGCGGGAGATTTAAAATATTGCGCGGCATCCTGTTGGAAGTGGGATTCTAGCCAGCAAGACTAACGTTACTTTATGCTAGGTTAGTAGCCATACCAGACACAGGATGATTAACTTCTCATTGAGCACTTGTATTTAAAAGTTGTATGTTGCTTGTATTGAATTATTGCATTCTTCGTTAATGTTATTAAATCGACTGCTACAAAATAAGAAACTGTGATGTCGGTGGTCCTGGCTGTGCTGTCCAATGTTGATGTAAGGATATGATAACCACGTTTGTTAGCCTATTTTGCTAAGCTCTGAAACTGGGTAATATTGATCAAATTTGATCCAAACATAACTAAGTTTATTCTTTGTAGAAGTAATTGGGAATACAAGTCATGTATATGTACAATGTGCCCTTGCAAGACATAAACAAGTTTGGCCAGATTGACCATGAAGCTAATTCTGTGGCTAAACCTAATGCTAGATCCCGCCAATTTTGAGTAATTTTACAGGCAGACGGATAACATTAATGCGCTCAAAGAAGCCCTTTGTCTTCATCACAGTTTAGATACAGTTTAAAGTGTTTGCTTAATAGTTGCATATTTATGTTGGATTTTTTTACAGTGTGACAAATGGTGGCAAAACCACACTAACGAAAAGATTGGTCAAAGTTTTGCCTAACTGCTGTGTAATCCATCAAGACGATTTCTTCAAGGTAAGTATTGTTTTAGTTGGTCCCTAAAAGGTTAAGTAACAGTGTGAGTAAAGGACATGAGGTCAGGGACACATTGTAGTTTAGGAACAGCACAAGCAGACGCACAAACGCCAAACATACTGGTGCTTTGCATCTTTCACTTACTTTCCATTGCTGAACTGCTAACCCCTAAACTGCTTTCTTTTCTTCCTTTGAAAGTTTTATTTGACCATATGTAGGAACTAGAGGCTTTCAATACATCCACCTGCACTTCCACTCTCTTGTATGAAAGACAAGATTGCTTAGTCTAGTCTTTGTGCTTCGCATGCTTCTGTGTGGCAAGAACAGATGTATTAGAATGAGTTCAGGATGTAGTCAGACCGTCTGGTGTGCTGGTCAACCTGAGGTTGCAGCAGTGTTTTACTGGTCACTGTTATTTCAGCCACCGGATCAAATAGAAGTCGGAGAGGACGGCTTTAGGCAATGGGATGGTAAGATCGCGTTTAAATGTAGGAAACCCAGCCATACATCTATTCCTTGTGCTATTCCATCTCGATGCTATTGTAATCATTTACAATAAACCACACACACAACCATTTTCATGTCTAGTCTTGTATATTTGGTCACCCGCAGTTGCTGTGAACTAACACCATCCTTCCACATTTGCTTGTTGTGTGCTCTTCCTGTGTAGTTATCACAGCTTTGGATATGGAAGCCATGGTCAACACTGTAAAAGGCTGGATTGAGAATCCAGTTAAGTTTGCCCGTTCCCACGGTGTGAGGCTGTCGCCTGCGGAAGAGGTGGAGGATCAAGCGGAACAGACCCACATACTAATTGTGGAGGGTTTTCTGCTTTACAACTACAGGTGAGTCTTGCAGCATGTTTGCATCATCAGACATTGGGTCTGGTCTAGATTGTTGAATCCCCATTCGTTTATACTGCAAGTATTCCAGACACGGCTTAAAGTTTTGAGTTTTGTAGTACTGTGTCTGAATTCAGGTGTGGGCTGAGCTGTGTAAGATTTTTGGATGGAATGGATAATTGTGTACAGGAACTTTCTTAGTTTCTAGTGCAATCTTTTTTTTTTTTTTTTTTTTTTTTTTTTTAAAAAAACCTTTGAGCTTTTAGAGCTGTACAGTGTATTTTGACTCCTGGCAGTACATCCTATGCTATCTGGAATGTAAATATTCACTTACACTTTACACTTCACAGTTCATTAATTTAGCTGTAAATAGAGAGAAACATAGGCATATTAAACAGTTTTGGCCTTATGTCAGACCTTATATCTCAGGAACATTGGGTCTTTAGTGACCTAAAAAAGAAAATGATGCTGGTCTGTCTTATTGGGGAAAGATGAAAACAAATTTTCGGAAAGGCTAGTTTCCTGCGAAGTTTGGGGAACGGACAGTACGAGCCCGACATCACATGAGCGCTGCAGCACTGTAGATAAGGGAGGTGGCTGCTGATTGGAGCTGGGCATGTTGTTTTGGGCTTGGTGTATTTGCAGCCCTTCCTATGAAGTGTGATATCTTCTCGCTCACACCGGAGGCCCATAACATGAACAGAGATATTCTAAGTTGTATAAGTGTGGTTGGGGTGGGGTTACGTTATGTCACATCATATCCATATTGCGCTCAGATATTCACACAGTATGTCTTATCTGTCCCGTCTAAAGGCCTTTGGTTGATGTCTTCGACAAGTGCTACTACATCAGCATCCCATATGAGGAGTGCAAAAGAAGGAGAAGGTCTGTATACTTCTGGTTCCGCAATTTTGGTTTGTTACGGATTCAGTTTAGAGTCCCATTAATGGACCCAGTTAATGATAAAGTTTTGATGACCATTTTTGTCATCAAAAAGTTTTACTTCACACCAACTCTGAAAATAATTAAATGTAAAATATGACTTTTGTAGTACAAGACAATACACTGTCCCAGACCCCCCTGGCTTGTTTGATGGCCACGTGTGGCCTATGTACTTGAAGCACAGGAAAGAGATGGAGGATGGCTGCTTGAACATTGGTGAGTGAAAATGTTCAGTACATACATTCATCAGAACCATATTTTAATATTGCTGTTTGTTTGTTCATATATTTTAACTGCTTGAAGTTAAGTGAATTTTATGTTTGTCTTTTATTTCAGAATATCTGGATGGCTTGAAGTCTAAAGATGAAATCTTCAACCTGGCGTTTGAAGATATTCAGAATACACTGTTAAATTGTTTATAGGTAAGTGTAAATAGTATAGATATGCAAATTGTACAGTTCAGCTGTATTATACATTGTCTTCTATGACTGACCTTTATTAGAAAGTAAATTTCCAGTGCATGTTGTATAATTTCATGTTTGTTTTCTGTGCTGTGTTTTGTCTTTCAGTAACAACTCCACATCGCTGTCATGTATAGCTGTAAATAGAAGGCAGTTTGAAGACATTATTGTATTTTTTTTTTTTTTTCCCCTGTGCTTACAGTTGTTTTGTATATAGTATGAAGGAATGGATTTAATTTAAACCCTTTTTGGATGAAACTGATTAATCATTTGGTTTTCTTTTTCTTCTTCTCTAACTTCCAGTTATCACTTGATTATGTAATGTTTTGTATGATGTTAATGTAGTGGATCACTTGTGCAGGTTCCAGCCTGCCCGCTCTGAAAGGCCTTTCCCCAAATAAATGAGTTGCCACAATTCTGCGCATGCTCACTAGCACAAAACTAGTCACCATCTGTCTGTCTTTTGAGAACTTTTTTTTTTTAATTAAAAGACACAAGTTTAACAACTGCTTGAGGCCCT
Organism: Sardinella tawilis; assembly: GCA_030264315.1. NCBI lineage: Eukaryota > Metazoa > Chordata > Actinopteri > Clupeiformes > Clupeidae > Sardinella > Sardinella tawilis. The sequence goes on from JASCQY010000002.1 coordinate 4,607,289, forward strand.
CATAATTGCCATTGCTGTCTGATCTCTGCATTTTTATTTAAATTTTTGTTATTTTGCAAATAACTTTGCATCCCAAAGACTGCTGTCTGTTATTAAACTCCGGTGAAGAGCAGCTTTAATTGAGGGGGCCGAACATGGGCTCAAGATCATGAGCACCCTGGTTTTGGATCACATGGCCACGTCTCACATTCTTGAGTTATAAATAGGGTTATGGGAGGATTAGAAAAGGAATACACTGGACTTGTCTGTTTATTAGCATGATTAGTTGATTTAATGTGTAGCTGTTTCACCAGGTGAAAATTGAAGAATATGGATGTAGTTTCAATAAGACTGCCTTTTGACATTTTCACCTGGTTCACCTGAAGTGGGCTCACCGCCAATACAGTTGTTTAGGATCCAAATCAATGACCTATAAAAGGAAAGTTTGGCAATAAAATGGCATTTTACTTTTCAAGGGTTAAACATAAAACGGGCTGTTTTCTAGTTCAAACACCCTAATAATTTGAGGGGGGGGGGGGGGGGTTGGCATTTGATTTATTTAGCATCACTGACAGAAGCTGGTGCAAGATGGCCCAGACAGTGGTTTAAAAACAACATTTTTCAGGAAATAACATTCAGGTAAATCCTTTCACAGAAAAAGTAATCTGGTTCAGGGATTCTGTGGTTCTTTTGGTTTGAAATGCCTGCACAAATTGAGTGTTGGCCCGAAGACATCACTTGAAATAAATAATGTAAGGGCTACGATAAAAACTCTGAATAGGCACTCTGTCTAACTGGCAATGGACAGTGAAGTTGTAGTTTGAGTTCTTTTGCCCACCCTCACCTGTGTGAGGTCATAATTTGTTCCTACGTGATGTTCCAACTGTCTCCACTGAAGTGTTGCGTAACTGGGTGACAATGGATTGTGGATATGTGAGGGGACAACCCCTGCGTGTGTCACTGTGTTTATTGGTTTCGGACTAGCACTCATCTTGGACACACCGCAACTTGGCCCATGGCCGTCAAGCCAAGCCAAGAATGCCTTGGTCGGTTAGCAATGACCAAACAGCCCTGTGAGGTGGGATGAAAATAATCTTGGAATTTTTTCCATGGGTTTTTATGAATGTGGTACGGTTGGTGATGAATCCCAGAACATACGTGCAGGAGCTGGTATATGGAAGTCTGAGTGAGAGTCAGCCCTCCAAGTGATCAGCTTTTCCACACCCGCTGTTTTAAAGAGCCAGAAATACTCCAAGTGGCTTTACACTGGTGTCTGCACTGAGGGCTGACCTGAGCAAAAACAAATACTGTCTAGACATTTTCCTTGAGGGAGAACTAAGTCTCATTTAAATTCTCTTTAGAAAAAAACATTCTATTTACAAATAGACTGCCACAACTCTGGATATGGAGACTCTCATTGAATAAACAGGATAAATCCCATCTCTCACATTTAAGGGAATCATTGTATATCGATTGTGAAAATAGGACTAAAATTGTTGTTGTCTCAGACAAGGTATAAGCAACGAGTTATGAGTGTACAGTTATTATCATGAACTATCTGAAGTTAAAAAAAAAAAAAAACCTATTACACACTGTATGTAACTCCACTCTACATGTCAGCTACTAATTGCCCTCGACTGAAAGCTCACACATCGCTGGAAGACCTGAAAGTATTTGACACAGACAGACTGGGTGTTTATATTTAGCTGGGAGTCTGTCAGGGTGGCAGAGATAGGCTATTATAATGGTCAACGCTCCATGGTTCACAGCTTGGCTGGCCTCTTGCCCATACCAGCCTATCAGACAGCTACTTTCTCCTCATCACGTCCAACCTCCATACCCTAAGACTAAGGACAGATATGCAGGGGAAAGGTGAGATGAACATAAATAACTCACATCTCTCTCTCTCTCTCTCTCTCTCTCTCTCTCTCTCTCTCACTGGCATTGTGTTTCACACACGATGAGAGAACTGACAGGATACTTCTCCGTGTGGGGCAGGCCCCACTATAGGGGAATAGAGACATGACAAGTTTTTGTGTGTCTGGGCAAGAACAAGTACAGTATTGAAATATTTAGCATATTTTCCCCCCATGATACTACCTCTATAGTTAAAAAAAATAAAGCTAATCCTCAAATTTCTCATTATCATTCAAATCATGCAAATACTTGGCATATTAAGTGACGGATGTGACAAAAAAAGTCAATTTTCCTTGGAATTGCCTGCTTGATTAGCTTGGGCTCACCCATACTTCATGTGACGCTGCAGAACATTTCACGTTCAAGTCAGTATGGCCAAGGAGCCTATTTACTGCATTTCCTGTCCCAGAATTTCAGGCACCAATGAGAAGCGAGCTTGCACTCCAGACTCCAGGGTGAAGGAGACAGGCTTACCAAGTTTACATTCCACCACTCAAAAAGCAGTCCGTAGCCTACATGAGATTGGCCAGACTAAGCTCATATGAGCTTTTGTCGTGAAAGCCAGGCTACTGCTTGATGCCTTTCTAAAAGGTCATAGACTCAAAACAAAACAACTGCACAGCATAGCCTTGTTAATATGACAACATACAACAAAGGAGGAAAATGTTTTCAACTGTATGGTAAAAAAATCATGTTTTACTGTTAATCATTATGGGTTTATGGGGGGGCAAGTGGGACTGGAAATTCTCCACCACCAAGCGAATGCCAGATAATCCACTGGACCACTGCTGTAATTATAATTACTCTGATGAATCAAATATTCAAGTGCGCATGAGAAATGACTGAGCTCAGCATCGCCATCATGTGGTGATCGATATCAAGCAAGTTCAGTTTCAATGTTCTTTTCTTTTTAATGTCAATGGCTTGCCAATGACGAGCTGACAAGAACTCAAGAACTCCCAGATTCAAATTCATGACAAGGCCATCTTACGTTTTAAATTCCTAAGTGAAGCAGTGGTCTGGGAAAAAAAGTCAAGCGCCTGTCTGCTTTTCCATTGCCTTGGTATTTGCACTTCATGTAAACTCTCCTCTCTTTAAAAACTGTTCACTGCTCGAGCCAAGTTTTACCCCTAGATGCCCCCTCGATTCTGCTATTGGCCAGATGGGAAAAAAAGGTGCTCTACTGGTCAGACTGTAGAAGTAGGTCGGGGAGGTGATAGTCAAGTGTAGATGCGTAATAGTAGGCCCATACAAAGCAACATGGAAAGTTTAGGCTACCCATCTTTCCGTTTTCCGGTTAGCCATGGCTTTACACTCCTCTACATACCAATGTATCCGATAGCTTAATCTTACATTCACTGCAGTTTTCGCATGCTGTATAGGCTATCATTTCAACTGCACGTTTAGATTTGAATGCCATCCACGTGAAAAACACCCCTGATGCCACCTACTCGCCACATTTACCTCACTAAACAAATATCCTTGTGCAAGGATTTCAGAAGTGAAATGGTTAAGCCATGTACAGCGCCTCTTCTTGAAATCCTGCTGCCATCTGTGCATGCGTAGACAAACTTTGGAACAAGTAGGTGTCTTACACCTCCTTTTAGCCGTCTCTTTATAACGCACCACCCTCTTTAATAGTCAGAATGGACCTTTAAATTTCTATCTTGAGTTTAACAGCTTTTCATTTCAAGACAATTATTACCACCGTGGAATAAGACTACTAATACACCATGATTAAGTCAATAGTCTTGCTTTTTATTCTATTCCATTCGTGGGTTGATTTAAGCACCGGACAGCGCCATTTACGCGCGCGCCCTGGACCATGGCAGCATAAAGTGCAATGGGAGAGTAACGGCAATGTCTACAGTTTATTGAGTACCGGAGCACAGTTTCAACGTCCTGTGCAGTCGAGGAGAAGAAGTCAGTTCTATTTAACAACATTTAGAGCTTTGGGCATTCCAAGGAGATCCGCGACTTCCCGGCCATCGGCTACAGAGTCTAGACCCCGGCGAATCCATCCTAGTGTTGTGAATCCAACTTTCCCACAGCCTTTACGGGAATCACAAGCTGTTTTAAATTCGGATGCTGGCCCCGACATTTCATCAAACAGTCTCTTTTCCAGTGACGGGAATCAGAGATTTTTAGCATCTTTCCGTAGAGATGCTGCAAGTGTAAATCCAACCGATCCAAGCGCTCGCGATGCACATCATGTCACAACAGGTGTGCAAGCCTTACCGCAGGAATATTCTGGTAACGGTGGATCACGAGGACAGCGAAGTCATGGCGAGGAGGAATCTGTGCCCGAAGCAGTACATGTCGAATCATCACCATCATCGCATGACAATGCTGAAATAATACCAAATCAAATCGCTGATGTTGACACACAAGAAATTGGACAAAACACCTCACTGAACGAAACAGAAACTGCGGGCACCACCGAAGAGGTCCCGCGGCACGTATCAACAGAAACGCCTCAAGAAGTGATTCCCTCTGTTGCCTCTTATAACACAACAGAAGATGCCCAGATGGCAAATCAAGAAAATGTGACCAACGATGAGTCTCGCAACAAGAATCACAGAAACTCAGTTTTTCATAATATGTATCCAAGTGGGAGAATGAGACCACCACCTTTTTCCCCACCTGCATCAGGTTATGGCACCAGGTATTTCCATAATGGTAGGTGATATGTGATGCTAGAAGTTACTCTAACAAATTCTGTCATGAATCTACCATAGCCTACACTGAAATAATGGAGAGTACAGCAATGTTGCATAGCAGGGACAATTAGCTGACATAAGCATAAAATCATGAACAAGATAATTAAATAGGCCAAATGTCTGACTCTGTAGCACTCAATTTCTATATTTTTTCACATGTTTGTCATTCTCAGGTCTTCCAGACCTCATACCTGATCCATATTACATTCAAGCAGCATCTTATATCCAGCGTGTGCAGATGTATGCACTGAGATGTGCGGCTGAGGAGAACTGTCTCTCTCGGTAACCTAACCTTCCTCTTGACCTCGCCATGTCACAGCTATTTAACCAATAATGATATAAGATGATGATGCAAGAACATACATTTTTGTGTTTTGAGTGAATTTTTTGGTAGAGCACACAAGGACTTGAACAGTTTATTATATCTGAATTCCCATGTCAATATGTTGTATGTGACAAACCATATCATCATCCCCATCAAGGTCTGCCTATAGCCAGAGTGTCAGAGACCTTGACTACAGGGTGCTACTTCGATTCCCCCAGAGAGTCAAGAATCAAGGAACTGCAGATTTCTTGCCTATGAAACCAAGACATGAATGGGAGTGGCATAGTTGCCATCAGTAAGTTTATTATTAAATTATTTATTTATTTATTAACCATAAAAGGATTTGTGCTCCTCCTGTGTTCCATTGATGCAGTTTGCTCCAGGCTAAACTTAGAACTAGGAGTCTGCTAGGTTGATTGTTTTCCTGTGCATAGGGAGTAGGATGTGTTTCACTTTTCTTTGTGCTTTGTGTCTATATTATGCAAGTATTTGTAATAATGATATTCAGAGAACAGGAAAAAGTTTGGAGAGAGTGAAAGTGAGAGCAAGAGAAAGGATTTATGGCATTTATTTACAGAGATCCTGCCAAACAAGTACAGCTAATCTCTACACTGATTTTTGTTCAGGCACTACCACAGCATGGAGGCTTTCAGTAATTATGACCTGTTGGAAATCTCCACTGAGAGGAAGGTGGCAGAGGGACACAAAGCAAGTTTCTGTCTTGAGGACACAAGCTGTGATCCTGGTGTGAGGCGGCGCTATGCTTGCACAGCTCACACACAGGTAAAACACATGATTGGCCAAAAGAGACAGTTCCATGATGTTGTTATGGTACAATACTGTACAATCAAAGTTTTAGGCTCTATATTGTAATATATTCTTGTTGTGATGATTGCAATAGGGACTGGGCCCTGGTTGTTATGATACTTATCATGCCAACATTGACTGTCAGTGGATTGACATCACTGATGTTCCTCCAGGAAATTACATCCTAAAGGTAAAATAGTCTTAGTAGTGCCTTAAGACAGCTTAATAAAACACATGTTGTGTTTTTTTTACAAGCTTTATCTTTCTTTCAGGTTACAGTGAACCCCTCATTACAGGTGGAGGAGTCTGATTTCTCCAACAATGTGGTCAGGTGTGACGTTAGATATACAGGTGCATATGTACAAGTACGCAACTGCAGAATAACTGGGTGAGTAGCAGATGTGTCTAAAAAACCTGAAAAGTTTCAAACTTTCAAACAAGGTTGATCTTTGATAAGCTATCGTTCTTCCACAGAGAATAACTACTTTGGCAGAAGAAGAGGACTTGAGTTCTTAAGTATCTATTTATTTGAGTACAGTGAAAATTTGTGTGCAATTCAATTAATTGTTCAAATGAAATGTGAACATATAGGCAAGCCTTACAATACAGAACCAAACCAGTATGACCAAAATATTGTGATGAACCTGTCCACACCTCCATTTATCAGTATTTCAACTTTAAAAAAAGAATCTGGTTATTTTGGATGTCCTTTTCAGCTAACTCATATGTTATTCCACACATAACGCTTTAGTGCCACTCATTTAAACTCAATGCATGTTGCTAGTTGAGTACTGCAAATTTGGAATACTATTGAAAGCAGAATATTTGCGAAAGCTTGAATTACTGTACAAATTTTGCACTTTTATACGAAGTGTAAGCCATTGTATGTAAGCTAATTGTATTTTTGATTAAAGTCTTTTTCATGTAAAGATAAGCATCATTTGTTCCCCTTCCCTCCTTTTTCCCCCCGACTCCAAATGGAAAGAGCACTGAAGTCACGTATGAACCAACCACGTGTGTGCAGCCATACAGATGTTTACATTAACAGGGATGTGCGAAGCACATCCACCCAGGGATGGAACGAGATCAAACGTTTGTGTAATACAAAAGGCACTATACTGTCACTCATGTTTGACTTATGACATTTAATGCATTGAAAGATTTCATGTGATTTTTACATTGGAGGTTTAAGGAAATAGGGGTGATAATGAAATGGCCAAAGGTCTCTGCTCTGCAGCATATAGGTCTAACATACTAAGCCTTAGACATGGCCAGGAAAATGCTCATGATCCTGGAGGTTGAGGATGGCACGAAGTGGAGAAATTCCACAGGTCCTGTGTCAGACAGAGCGCATGTGGAACAGTGCTGAGTTCAGTGTCTGGTGCTGAGATGTGTGGGGGCAGTTAAACAGCATGTGTTGCAGAACGCCTCGCTAAATAAATACACGCCTCATCATCAGTAAACCCTATGTCTAAGTATAGTCGTCTTTGCTGTCCAGAGTCAGTGCACATGCAGAATCTTTACCATTCACTTTTATATGACACATTGACTTTTTTTTTGTTTTGGTAGATTTTGAATCTATAGTTTCTTCAGGTGACAGTTTGAGACAGGTCTTGAGACTCTGTATACCTCACAAGTTCATACCCGCACTTTTCTAGATTTATTCTCTGTCAAAGGAAAAAAAAATATAAATGTTTTATGGAGGGACAGAATTACCAGTGTTTATTTTTACTGTGGCATATTATTTACTCAGTAATTTAGAGAGAAGGACATGGCAAGTTAAAGGCTCATTATTTTCAAACAATGTCCCTCTTGTTTCTAAGAACCTAAACCTATATTTGCGTTTCTTGAAAAGGGGTTGATGTTTACACGGCCTAAACAAGAGTTCCTCTTTGAATAAATGATGCTGTTGTCAGAGCCTGTTGATTATAGTCTTGACAGGTCCCATCCCATATAGACCGTCCTCTAGACTTCGCTCTCCCTTCAACTCCTGAGTAAATAACCAATGGTCTGTGCAATGCATTTGCGAATGAGAGAGTAATGAACATCCTGAAATGCTGTTATTTTTGGGGCCCAGATGCAGGGCTGGCTGGTGATTCCAGCCGGATGGGGCAGGTAAGGCGTTTGTTAGAGTCAAGCTGTTATTTTTGGAGGAGCAACAGCACGTAGTGCCGGTGTTGTTCCATATTTATAATGTACATATGACAGACAGCCAGCTGGCTCTTGGGAGTACGGGTCTCGCCTCCTTAGTGAGGAGGAGCATGGATGTGAGCACAGGTGCAACTTTTGCTAAGTGTGCAGTTTTGCTGCCCCTGCTCACCCATGCGCTCTGGTTGTTTGTGCTGAAGTTGGTTGATAATAGTTTTTGCCCCATTTGAAACCAAATGAATGGCAAGTCTACCTCATACCTCAATTACAATAGAATATGACTAAATACATCACGTCCCTAGATATAAAGGCATATCAAGTTAAGCAAATGAATAATGGATGAATGAATAAAATGAAAATTAATAAAATGAAAATGAATAATGATTCTTGGCAAATTTAGGCTATAAGGTAATTTTGGATCTGCACTGTCTTGAATGTCTCTGGCCTATATCCCCTCAGGTGCTCCCCTGATGAAATGTCAACCAGCCAATGTGTAATTCACTTTACATAGGAACATCAACAAACATGCAAAAATATTAGGAGAATTTTTTCACTTACTGTATGAGAACTGAAGTCTTTCATTTATCACTAACTGCTTGATATGAAGAACAGATTTTCCACACTTGCCAGACTTTTATTAACATACGATAATATCCCAAATAAGCCATCCATGCAAAAACCACAGGTCATTTAAGTTGTATTGACTGCATCAATATAATCAGAGTTTATTAAACACAAAGAATTGGCCTGATGGATCATACTGTCAGCTTTTGATACTGGAATAGGGCAATCATTCAGCTATTCTTTGTTGAAAACATTCTCCTCTCCCCCTTGACATCAAGAAAACAGGGTGAGGATCAAGCAAATGTCTAAGGTGATTCAATCCATAATACTGCTGTTTTAAGTCTCTGACTGTTACATGAATGCAGAAATTTGATGCAACACAGATCGAATGACAAACCAGCTAATGTTAACTGAATGTAAATTGAAATTGAGATAAGTTAGGCCTAGTTTTAGCTGCCACAACTTGATCTACATTGTATCAAATTGTGTTGTTCTTTTTCCTAACAGCAGCACTCAGTGACCTCCAAAAACAAGGCTATGGATTGATTCACATCGTATTTCTCCATTTGGGGTAACTGAAGACCATATAAACAAGTAAATGCCACACCACAGAAAATGTGCATATATAGATTTACTCTGACCAGGTGCATGTCAAATACCAAATAGAATTCTGTTCATTGGGGAAAATCCACATTTAAAAGTATGTACGTTGTTAAGAACCATCTCGCCTACAGGCTAGTGGATGGAAAAGCAACACATACTCCATGACCATAAGCGCACTTCATACAGCACAAGCACCACTCAAATGTGCAAATGTACACACACATTTCCTCTCTCATACACACACACACGAGAGAACAGAAAGAGGGAGCTAAAGAGGTAGAGAAATAGCTTTCCTTCATTTCTCATGCTTACACCACAAACACAAGGGTATAACAAACACAAACACACACACACATAAACTCAGACACACACACACACATGAGATGAAGAAAACTAACAAGCATTGAAAATATTTCATTTTCTTTGGATAACACACACAGCAATGAGTTACACAGTGTACTGTATGTGGAATGCCAATCACTGATTACACAAAAGTAAGCCATCTAATGCAAAAAAGGAGTCAAGTCCCAAAATGAATGCTAAGATATTTATTGGAATATTAATCAAGTGCTTGAGGGAATATTTTTGGGGATTCGTTTAGAGAAACAGGAAGTTATTCTAGAGAAAAAGTTTTTGTGAGGTTTCTTCTCCAAAGTTTTGTCTCTCGACACAACTGGCACAAAGCAAGGAAAGCAGCCTGCACACCGGACAGCTATGAAAGAAACAAACATCTAGTCACAATCATCATTCTTGTAAATTATATGGCAAAAATGTGTTTCTAAAGAAGACAAATATCTTACTAGGATCTTCTTGAGCAGAAGTTGGATCCAAGTTCTGATCCCCACTGGTGGACTGCTTCTTGGTTTTACTTGACTTTGAGCGCTGATAAATATTACAGTGAAAAAATTATGATATTAAGATATAATATTAAGATATTATATCATTTACAATATTAAGATATTATATAATGTTTCGGAGAAGAATTAAGGCATCACTGTGGCTGTGAATTATGAGAGAGGCATGACTAACTTTTCTTCGTTCGATAATTACTTTGTCATGTATTTCTGCATACAGTATATTTAAAGAAATAACTGTATAGTTTTACCTTCATGTTGATACTGAGAAAGGCCTTCATTTTTGAAAATTTTGATTTTTGTTCCTTGGTCTTTTCCTGTTTTGCTTTTGGTGCAACAGAGGTTTGTATGATTTCACGTTGAAAGCATTCCACCAGGGTCTTCTCAAACCAAGGATCTTCTGACATCATCGCCCTGAGGAGAATCTCCTTGCTGCCAAACTCGTGCAGTAGGTCATGGTAAAGGGCTTTGAAGACTTTTCTAAGTCTTGCACCATGTGGACATGTCTTATTCTTTAGATTACCTGAAGCAGCACCAATTTCAGTGATTATTCTTTCAATCAGTGTTCTAGACGTGTCCAGCATATCGTCAGTGAGTGACTCTTGATCATTCAGCTTTGAAAACAGGCGAATGACCAACATGGTGACCAGACTGGTGTACTCATCTGATCTGGAATCCACTGGGGTCAATAGGGGATCAGAGGAATCCATAACAGAATGCTCACTCAAGGACATCTGCGCTGGATCACCTGAAGAAGGTCTGCTGAGGAGATGCATACTGTCAGTTGTCGGCCTCAGATCTGTTTGGTCCTCTAACTCCCCTGGTGATTGCAGAGTCAGGTCTAGCGTGTTCATAACATCCCTGACCATGACTTCTGTAAGAAGTAATATTGTGCCCTGTAGTATCTTTGATGTAGATCTTGAAGCACCTTTGGGCACCACTTCAGACAAAGAATACAAGAAACTGGGGCAAGAGGCAGAGGCTGAAGCTTGTTGGGAAAATTCTCCCACTTCCAGTGTCCAATCTGATGGAATTTTAAAGCAAGGAAGGAAAAAGTGCTTCACTGTCTCCTCAGCATATATTTGAGTAATCTGTCTGAAAATGCGTTTTTTGTGGAATTCGCCACTCTGCTCCACATTCAAAAGAAGAGGATCAGAGGCCGACTTTGTGGCTGTCATTCCTTTCTGGCTCTTGAAATAGAGATGTCGAATTTGATTAGTAAGATCGTGGGACGGGGGGCTCAGTCTGTCACTGCGCAACATTCTCTCCATCTTTTCCCTAACTGAGGTAAGATCCTGAGTGGGCGAAAGAGTGCAGTCTTCAGTCTGCACATCCAGCGCAGCGGAGA
>JASCQY010000002.1:4622607-4637430 GCA_030264315.1 Sardinella tawilis
CCGGGTGTGCGGTGCTCGGGGCAGTCTCGTCCGACCAAAAGGGACCTGACTTAATTCATCCGGCACCACCGCAACCCCCCCCCCCCCCTCTCTGAGTAGCAGTTGGCTGCTTATGGCTGCCATCATGGGCCGGTTTGGCAGTTGACGTTATACAGGTCATAGTGTTTCATTGGCTTTTGATTGCCCATGTCTACAGGATGTCACCCGGAAGAACGTAATTACAGAGCATGGTTATTTGCTTTTCTTTATTAGGCTCAGTTTGGACTGAAACACTCTTTTTTTTTTTTTTTTTTTGTTCTTTTTTCTTTTCATTCACAGTAAGCCATAGAGACGGCAAGTTTCGGGCTGAGCTCTCCAAGCTGACCATGATCGCCCGCTCCAAACATGATGAGCTGTGACTAGCAAGGGCAGAGAAAATCAACTGAATGTGCTCCCACGAGATGAAGGAAGGAAGAAGCAGTCTCCCTGAAGAAACTTCTTTGACTAAAGAAGGGATGGAACTGTAAATGCTAAAGAAAGAAATTGCTCACTTTAACAGTTGTGAAATGCAGCTGTTTTGTACAGTATCATATAGTGCTGTTAAGGATATTTGCTAAAGAGGCATCCTAGAGGACGAATGGGGTGGAGGGTTTCTGTGGGGATATTAGATGTAGAAAATTAAAAACCAGGGATTAAAGATTCTCCTTGGATGGCCATTCGCTCAGCAAGAGTTGCATTATATCTGAAGATGCAGAGTTTACAAATGAGGGTGTTCCAAGAAAATTAACAATGCAGCCCACTGTATCTGCCATAACAAGGATCCAAGCATCTTGCGCCGAACTCCCACTGAGAGTGAAACAAACCTGCAGCCTGCAGATTCAGTCCTCCTTGTGCTCATTTCTAATGCTCATCTTTTAAAGCAGAACTTGGCAGGATGGTCTCTCTTGGTCCAGTGCAATAGACCCACAGGCACATTCTAAATCTGTTCACCTCCACACAATCTTACAGCTATTTATATACTCTTGGTTTTTTTTTCTCCACTGATGCTTATCTTCCCATAGAGTAATATTTGCATCAGACAGATGGAGCAAGATTGATGGGACTTACCCAATCTACTGCAGCATCAGTCCTCAGGGTGTCCATTAGCCGAGGGTCTCCACCATTGTCTGTGGTGCATGCTCCCTCTGTAGTCCTGTGGGTCTTTCCTGGGGGGCCACAGCACATCTTTACTTAGTTACTGTCACTACCACCACTTCCCCATCCGTACATGTTGTATGCTCTAATGTACAACCACTTCTGTGAAATAAAAAAACAAAAACATCTTTTTTTACCAGACAGTTGTTAGAGTGTTATTCCCTCTCTTGGACTAATGTTGAGCTGAACTGATTTAGGAATAATTTATATATTTTCTATTTAGGACACTTGCAACACACAAACTAATCCAATATATTAGCACAAATATTCCCACCCTCATTAAATCCTGCCTACAGACTATGTCTAAATGTGATCTCTTCTAGCTGTAATGGTTCCCTATATCCTCTAGGGGGTGTTAAGTACTTTGAAACTGGCACAGGGTGCTTAGTTTTGAAACTGTAATTCTATTATAATTATGTTGTGCAGAAAATGCAAGTATGTCAGTGATGTTTTTGATTAGCTAGCATATTTCACGTCGCCCGTACGCAGCCTCTAAATCCTTGCCAGGGAGCCCCAGTAAGGGACCCACTCAGGTAATTACACGCAAAGCTGTTTTCCTCCGACACATTTCAATGCCTGGGCAGGAACCTAACATTTAACAGGGGACCACACTTTTTTTTTCTAAGGAAAAGTGTGTGTGTACACGCAGTGTGTGTCTTTTTGGCACAAAGCCAGCTGAAGCAGCCGCTAAATAAGAACACATCAATTTCAGTCAGGGCACAGCAGGGGTTCCGGCTTCATACTCACTGAAAGGTTCCTGTCACCGTGGAGACCGACCTCTCTCACAGCTGGCGAGAACTGTGCCAGCCAACAACGGCTACAGCCCTGATGCCCCTGGTTCCTCAGACGGTAGTGGAGAGCAGCCTGCGTTTCACCGGGTACGGCGGACAATCCCTTCCCTTGTCTGGCCTGGTGTTTTTGGGGTGGTGGTGGGGGTACGGCGGAGGCTTTTTGCCCCGGGCTCCAAATGTAACTGCCCTTAAGATGGCCGGTTTCATTCCCTCTTTCCTGCCCTTGGGCTTTGGGTCACTGGATTGGCTAGCTGGTGGTGAATCACTGTTAAGTGGATAATTTGGCGAGGCATTGTTGTGGTCCTCATTAGAGTTGACAGTCTGTCGTGTTTTGGCGTCGGCTACAGTGTTGGACAACACAGGGCTGCTGCTCTCCGAGGCGTTGCTCTTTTGGGAGGATGGGGCGCTGTCGGCCCTCCCCGACTCCACGTCCCCGCTGTCCTCCCCCTCTGCCCTTGAGCCGCCCACCATCACCCCGCTGGAGCTGCTGCTACCCAGCGTGTCACTATGGAGACCAGCGTGCGCCTCGTCCCCCGTGAGGTCAATGTCTGAGGTCAGAAGCTCAATCTGTTCGACCACCTGTGTGGGAGAAAGAAGACACTAACATCTCCACAGCAGCTCTCTGTACACAGCCTAAGTGGCCCCATTCTCTGCATTTTGTAAGAGCAAAATCTGGCAGGGGAAAAAATGCCCTGAAAGTGGGCATATTATAGGGATGCTTTCATGGCAATTACACCATTAGCCATGGTAATGTTTTCATACAGCCACGGGTAAATAATGAAATAAATAAACTTGTTCCAGCTGTTTCCAACATCTGTGGATGAGTGGACCCGAAAAAGGTGTTGCATGAGCATTGCTTTCTGCCAGTGCGTACATTTGGTAAGTGGAGCATATCAAACAGCACTTCCCCCCTTTGCATTTAACATTCAGAGAACTGTCCTCTTCTGCTGTGTTTCAGTGGCTCTGATAGACAATGAAATGACATACATTATCTAAAACTGCTGCATTTCTGGGTGGATTACAGTGAACAGCATTACCCATAATTGCTCTGGGAATGCTGTGTTTACATGCAAATGAAGCTGGTACATTTGTACCCAACAATTCGTAACACTGAATTATATGAATATATTGAAAGCTTTCAGAATGTTTCAAAATACGGTTCAATTCAATGTGCTAGTGGGTCATTAATAATTTATGTCATTAATGTTTCAGAATTAGTCTTTTTTTCAATCCTTCAGGCAAGAAATGGAAATGTAATTTTTTTTTTTTACCTCTTTCATCTCCAGATGAACCTCTTTTAGGCCGAGCAAAATCCCCTCCAGTTCCACGACAACTCGTCGGATTTGGTCCCGCACGGCCCTCTGTTTCTTCTTTGGCCACGGTAGGCAAGGCTCAGGCTCGTGCCTCGGTCCCTGTGCTGCTGCACTGGAGGGCAGCCACTCGGCATTGGTTGGGCTCTCCCCCATTTGGGAATGCTTCTGTTGATGCTGCTGCTGCTGTTTGGCACCAGGCGCCTCCTCACAAGGAACTTCGGGGAGGATGAGTGAATTCCTGGTGCTGGATTTGTCTCGGCTCTCCTCCTGTTTCAGGACCTTGGTTGCGACCTGATCCCCCTGGCTGTTATCCGCTCTGCAATCAGAATCAGAATTTAAAGTGGCTTTTAAGTAGTTGTGTCGAGCCGGGTCTTGTTTACCTGTGTCAGGCATGTCGGCTCCATAAGGCTCGGTCTGAAAGGGCTCTCTCACAGAGCTCTGCTGTTGTCCCTGCCCGCACACAGGCGCTCCACAGTTTTCTTGACCTTTGAACTGTGTTGGTGGAGCAGGCGAGCACTTCCTCAAGGAGGGGAGTGTGTTGGTCTGGTGGCAGTTCTCAACAAAGCGGCATTCTCTGTAGTAGTCCCTCACAAACAGGCAGTGTTTCGACTCCCGTCCCACAGACCTGCTCCACCTCGCAGGGCTCGCCTCGGGTGCACAGCTGTATCCGGCCACATCTGGCTGCACTTGGCCGTCCCGCGCGGCAAAAGGCAGCTTTGTCTGATGCCAGGGTCTGTTTGAAAGGTCGCCGCTGCTGCTGGTGCTCTCGTGAGATTTGACCGTGTGCTCTTGTGCCACGAATCGCAGGCTGCCGTTTCTGTCACATGTCATCTTGTGTTCACTGTCGGCGCGCCTCAGCAGCCCCCTCTGAAAGACCGGTACCTTCCGTGGCCACGGGTGGTGGTGCGTGCCGTTGTTGTTTTGGTAGACCCTGTCCCGGCCTCCCTGCCTGGCGTCGGCGAACATGATGGAGAAGTCCGGTCGGCGCGGAGGAGGCGTGCAGCACAGAGCCTGTCGTCCGCTTCCCGCCACTTGTATTAGCATTGAATGGGGTTTTCTTCTCTCCCTCTTGTCTTCCTCCAACTTTCCTCCGCTCCTGGTGCACCTCGAGTCCCCCCCTCCCCTCCCCTTCCTGTCCTCCCTCTCCCTCCTTCCCTCCGTTTCCTGCCTCGGCTTGTTTCTTGATGTTATCCCTCTGTTTTCTCCCCACCTTCTCCCTGCTGGACGGCTCTCCGTCTTCCCTCTTCCTCCCCTCCTCTTACCTCTCACCGTTCTCTCTTGTTCCCCCGTGCTGCAGTGGGCCTCCCTCTTCCCCTCTCCCTCCTGCGCCCTCCCTGCATTTCTCTCTCAGTAGCAGTGGCACGCTTCCTGCCTCTCCCTCCCTCTCTGCCTCTCTCTCTCTCTCTCTCTCTCTCTCTCACTCACTCACTCACTCACTCCCCCTACATACTGCGCTGGCTCCCCTTTCTGGCTCTTTCTTCCTCCCACACTCTCTCTCTCTCACTCACTCTCTCTCTCTCTTTCTCACTGTGTCTTTCTTTCTCTCTCTCTCTCTCTCTCTGAGCGGCTCTCTTTGCTCCCTTTTGCTTATTCATTTGTGCGGACTAGTCTGACTTCAATCAAGCCCGCTTTTAATCCTGGGTTAGACAATGTGCCTCCACGTGAGTCCCCGCTTCTGTTCTGATCTGCCTCACTCACATTCGGGCACATAACTCCACTATTAAACACAGCATGGGATTCTGAAGATGGGTGTGTGTGTGTGTGTGTGTGAGAGGGGTGTGCGAGGGGAGACAGGCGGGGTGGGGGTGGGAGGGTGGGTACATGGGTGGGAGAAAGGGGGATCGGAGGGAGAAGGGCTTTCCCCCCTTAGGAACAGACAGACTTGAGTTACAGGAAACCGGCAAAAAATGATGTAATCGTACTGATGAAACATTGCCTTCATTGTCATTCAGCGTTTCCACTCACACAAACACACAGCGCGCCTTCAGTGTATTGTCTTTATTTGTGTTTGATGTTTTCATACCAAATTACTGCATTCAGCAGCTGTGGCTCTGGTGTAATTTCATTCCGAATGTGTCTCTCTGCACAGCAACTTATGAAGGCAGTTTTGAATGAGACTGAATTACAGGCGCCCATTGCAGAGTGTTTGCAGCTGATCCTATCTGAAGCAGCAGAAAATAGTGGCTGTCACGGCTTTTGTCTCCTCTCCTTTCTTAGGCGAGGAGGCTTTTTGTCTCGCGTTCTCCGTGAAAAGGGAACAGCAACTTCCCACTACTTGATGACATTACATACACCTCTCTCTCTCTCTTTCTCTCACTCTCTCACAAGGGCCCTGGCTGCTTGCGCGTCACATCACGCTGACTCCCTCTCATTTCAGCCATCACCCACTCGCTGTGCGCCATCTATAAATAGGTCCAAATCTACATTATTTTAAATTCACAACAAGTACACCCTGTACCTGTAGCAGTGGTGGAAAACTTCCCGTCCTTGTCTGCTGACAGCCTCTCAATTCCCCTCTTCATCTATTCAGGTGCTAGTGCCCTAGAGACTGCATCAGAATCACCTCTGTTAAAATAGCCCCCCCTTCCCCAAAAGCCATGGGTTTTTGCGCAGCAGACCACCTTTAGCCACATACTGATTAATGGCTCGCATAAACGGCTGTTTTATTTTCTTGCCCGCCCCGACAACAGAGAATGACAGCAAGTAATGGTCCCCCTACCGAGCTGCGGGCCACATTTATATGGGCACTCGGGAGTGTGTGTGGACAACTTTCGGTGCAAGGGCACAGGTAGAGGTCGTTAGTGTCACCTCTGTTTGTGATTCAAGGGCTTGGTCATTTGGTATTCCTGAGGGCCGGTGTTTGTCTTGGCACGGCCTGACAGGGCAGCCTTCACAATGGCTGGTCTGTGGCTCTCGTAGTGGGAGAGTGGATTGTTTGTCAAGTGACCTTTTGACGTATGGTGGTCCAGGCCCAGCTCTGAATACATTAAGCCATAGCCAGTGTGGGCTTATGCTCTTGTCAGGAACACATTTTTTTTTTCTTTTATAGGGATACCACTTTTTTTTTTCCCTCTGACACCCCTCTCCCGTTTTATCTCAAATAAACATGCCAGTCTTGTTTCCTCAGAGGACACACTTTAAAGAAAAAGCGAGATTGGAGGGGCTCAGGAACTGAGTCTCAGGTAACTGTCATATTTCCTATTGCCTGGAGGCAGAGGATATTAAGCAAACACAGTGGAGCGAGACAGAGGCAAAGAGCAGTGAGCAGAAATAGAAATGGAGAGTGGCGAGGAGGAGCCTTCGTTTGGCTGGGGCTGAGAAGCTACTTAACGCAAACGGGGAGGGGGGAAAATGACTTCCGAATAGGCAAATAGACAGACAATCAATTTCAATTAATATATTTTCATTGTGTTCTTTCGAGTAAACACTGGAGTGAATGTGAACCACAAATAAGCCTTCTACTTCCCTCTCCTAACTAGATAGCATGAAAAATCCATCATGGTAAGCAGAGCTGATATGGGAGTGCGGGAAATGCTGGAGTGCTTTTGTTTGGGGAGTCGGAAGTACAGCCTCTAAACATAACAATGCGCTGGCCAAGAGCGAGTGATTTGTATGGACTAATCCAGGTCAGATGCATGGAGATTAGCTGAATGTTCTCGCCAGTGTTTTAAGACGCTTGAACACTGGTGATCTGCAACACAGGCACGGAGACGATCAAATAATACAATTACCTCTCATGAACAACAAAAAAATGTATTTGTTTTAACTGCATTTGTAGAAAAAAATGGATGAATGTTGACAAAACCTTTATGTTCACATGATTTGTTCATGCACATCAAATGACCTCCACAGTCACAAGGTACACACACTGGATTGACATGGATTTGACTAAAAAGACCTTCCCTTAATATTCAGGGTGAGCTCATGAGAATAAAAAAAAAATATGCAGAAACAACAGTCCACCATTATTTTGTTACTGGCTCTCTGACTAAGAACAGGAGCTCTGAGAGAATGGCATTGATTGCAGTTGAACTTTACGGCTCCATAAAAAGGTCTTCCGGTCTATTGTTCTTCTTTCAGTACTTGCGTTGGCATAAGCTTTCAAATCCTTTATTCATGAGCTTAAGTGTCACATAACCAACTAGAACAGTCCGACAGGTGATCACTTTACAGCTGGGAGATGTATATTTAGAAAGTACAAAAATATTAACCACTAATCGACTAAGTGCATAGATAATGAATAGTAGTATTTCGAGGCTGAACTTCCTTTGGAATGTAAACATAGCATTCCAAAACAGAACCTCCTTGGGAATGTTTGGGTCCTCTGTGACTAAAGACATTCATTTAAAATCTCTTTGGCAGAGCTGCTACAGGTTTTGATTCCGTGACAGAGTGATTACTCATCTGGTGTATTCCATGAATAGACTCTCATCCAAGTGTCTCTAATCTCCGCCAGAGATGACATTAAATGAGAACAACATGTCTTTCACAAAACTGCATTACAAAAATAAATCTAAAAGAGCCTGTGTGTAGAGCATCACACAGACAAGAAGATTATTCACATCAAACTTCATTCCTAATTTAGGACTTGCATCAGAGAGCAGATTTTCTAACTATCTCTATCACATTTGCTCAGGCCAAAAGGACTGGAGTGGACCTGAAGTGAATACTGCTAAAATGCCTCATCCTGGTATATCAGAGTAAAAAAAATGGAATTAGCAGAATAGTTGTTTCGGTCATCAGGCCACAAGGTCAAGAACCAAGCCATTACTGCATTTCATTCAAATAAACATCATAAAATACTTGAACTCTACAATGAATCTAGGCTATATTTAAGGGTACTGCTCAGTTTCACTTGGGATTTCATAACGGATAAATATATATATATTGCAGTTCCAAAATAAAAAGGTCAGGCTTGCTCAGCACCAGCTACATGGTTTAAACAAACTGGCTTTGGTATTGCTGTAATCTAATAACTACTACTATCTGTAAAACAAACTCACCTGTGCATAGATAATTAAGAATAACATAGTCATGGGGCTAGTGCTGGGGATTACTTGTAAACTTGGGATGACATTTTACATTCATATCCTACCTGTAATCCTAAATGGTCCTTTGACATGTTAGTATACTTAAGAAATTGCAGTGCTTGTTTTGCTTCAAGTTGTGCTTTAAGTTCTTCTTCATATTCTCACTAGGCATAAGGCTCTTATTGGCTCATGTCCTTAGACTGCACTAGTTCAAGACACCTCTTCACCACACACAAATCTGATCATAGTCTTTCAGTGAAAGGCCATTTTAGGTAGCTAGTTCAGTCATCAAAGGAAATGTCTGTCTGCATTATAAGGGTCGTCATCACTAATGGGAAAAGGGCCAAAGTGTCTTGAGTGTGGAGATCTTTCTGAGTCGTCTTGTGAATACGGGGAGGGGGGACAGAGACCAAAAGGCACACAGAAAAAAACATGTAAAATGTTCACAAACACACACTGTTTTGTCTTTTTTTTTTTTTTTTAAAGAAATGGAGCTGGGGGAGGGGGCAGAATACAGGGTAGTCAGAGGTCAGAGGTTGCCTTCATCCAACATCTTGTTCACACCATCGCAAATCCTCTGTAGGTGGGCGCGATAGACCTCACTAGGTCCATAGAGCACCGCAAGGAATTCACAGTCGGCAAAGTGGTTGAAGACGTGGTTGATGCGGGAGTGCGACTTGGCGGTGAGGTGGCGGTTTATGGCCTGGTGGAGCAGCTCGCGGCAGTCGTTGAGGATGCCGCTCATGACGCGGCGGTCGAAGGTGAACTCGATCTGGTGGAAGCTGACGGCCGTCATGGCCAACGTGTGCACCTTCTTGCGGAAGCCCTCCACTAGGGCCAGCTCGTCGGCGTTGAACTGGTTGTTGCGGTAGAGCACGCCTAGTTTCACCACCATCTTGATGAGGTTCTTGATGATTTTCTGCGCCTCCTTGCGGTTCCGCGTGTACTCCTTGGTGACGCGGTAGAGTTCGTCCAGCACCTCGCTGCTGGTGTCGTCGATGAACATGTTGGCCACCGTCTTGTTCGCCATCTTGCTCATCAGCTTTTTCTGAGCCTGTATTGCAAGGCTCTTGGTGCTGAAGGAATCCATGATGCCTGAGGAAGTAGATGAAGCAGAAGAGGTTCAAGACATACCCCACGAGTGGACTCCAACAGAACATTTCATATCCTAACAACTTATGGTTATCAATGTTCCATGCAGAGAAAAAAAAATACAACATATCATAAAAGAGCAACATGAGAGGGAGACTTGGAAATAAAAAAACTCTCTTTGAAGACAGAGGAATCAATCAAAGGAATGTGCTCATGAAACAGCAGCCCACTAATTACTTCCACTACTTCATTCACTTGGAAAACAATAGATTCCATTCCACACCAACCCAGCACTGCAGTGAGAAAAACAGTGGCTTGGTTGTCCAAAGAAAAAAAAAAAAAAAAAAAAAAAAAGGAGAAGAAACTATTTGGCATGCACTAGAGGCAGATGAAAACTACCAATCATTTCATGCAGGGCAGCCAGTAGCGAGGCGAGTCTCTGAAACATCCTGCACTGCCTTTGAGAGTGCCGAACCATTGGCAGTGAAAGGAGGGAGAGGGAGAGGTGGGGCCGTGAGTTATCTAGTGTGTGCTGCCTGCCAGCTAGCGAGTCACTGCTGTGAGTCACTGCTACTTCATGCGCTGATGTCAGCCAAAAAAACAGAAAAACAATACACCGGAGGAGCACAGCCTCATGTCAGAACGCGCACATCTTCAAACCTGAAAGGAACACTGGCTTTCTAACATCCAGTTAGAATGAACAGTATCCAGTTCGAATGAATAGCATCGCACACGGCTAAAAGCGGCCCTTTCATTTTGGAAATCACAGTCTAAATCAAATTCTGCTTCAAAAGAATTACTCCACTTTATTTTTATCGCTCACAAACTGTGTCACACCCCATTGCAACACCTGAGTAGAGGTTGACGGTTGACGGGCCTTATCTACAACAGGAACAACCAAAGAGTCTGATATTGTTGGCTCTCTTTTTACCTCTCCATCTGATCAAATAAAGAGAGCATACCATGTAACATTATATTTCCATAATTTATGAGGCATGGTAAGCTATGCTTTTAAGAGTCTTTCTGGGTGCACCAACATGTGAGTCAATGCCAGTTGATTGAATTTGATTTTGGAGCTCATCAACTATCTCTGAAACTCTACTTCTCCAGCACTGGTCTGCTTGCAGGTGCACCTACTTCTTAGTAAGTTTAATATGCTTGGACATCAGTCAGTTATTAAAACAAAATAAAAGAAAATCAACCATTAATCAACCTGACTACCTCCTATTTCTGATCAATACGATGAGCCTGTGGTGAAGAGAGTGAGAAGATTGGAGCTATTGATACAATGTAAACATCAAGAGCATAAAGCACAATGTAAAGGTCAACCATGACTGAAATTATACTGAGCAAATAGAAAAGCCCTCTAGAGCCTGGCTCTGACCTATATTTGCATTACCTGCATTTCTATTTTGTGCCTGGAGCAACGTTACACAAATTAGAATGTACTTGGTGAGACACATTTCATTTGTATTCCAAGACACTGTCCCTCAAAGAACACAATTTGCATTCGCTCATGTATGCTCGATGGGCCTTTTTCCCATAGAAAACTTCAGTAATAAAGCGCAGGAACAGTTCCACAGGAGCGGCATGAGGGGAATTTCAGATGATGTAAATCTCCCACTCTCTCAGCCTCAGTTAATCAAAAATGTCAGCTGGGATCAAACTGAAACGCTTTGAGGATCTAGGGGAGATCATGATATTAGGCTGTAGATATCAAAGGACTTTCCTATATCTATATGCCTGTCTGTCACCCTCACAGCCACAGCATACTGACACACAAAAAAGGGGAGAGAGAGAGAAGGGGGGGGGGGGGGAAATCAATTTAAATATATTTGTGAGCTCATTAAATTTCAACTTTCAAGGCACTGTCCCAAAATCAATTGATCTGATGGCTAGCTCCTCGACAAAAAAAAAAAAAAAAACCCTCTGATGTGCATAATTCTGAGTTGAGAGTTGGCACAAGCATCCTAGAGTTTGCACAACGGCACAGAGCAAAGCACACACACACACACACGCACACAATATGCAAAAAATGTCACTTTGTCATTGGCTGGCAAAGGTGCCTTTTTATCTCTATGAAGAGATGACTGCTTCCTCAGCGCAAGCGATGAGGGGGAGCCGATGGAGAGAAGTGGAGAGGAGAGGAGGGGGTGGACTGAAGCACCGTTCAGAATCATAAGGAAGCATGAAGTGCTCTTGTGTGCCTAACGCTTCAACACACAGGCATCAACTGCTACACGGGGGGAATCTGAACTCGGATCTTTTAGCTGCTTTTAGGAGAATTAGAGGTGACAGGAATAAACAAACACAAAGGAGACACGTCTCCAGCAAGGCGCATCGACCTCAGAATTTGGATAAGGCAATTTTAACCGATTTCAAAATTCTCTGCGTGCACAGCAATAAATCCCATAACCCACTAAATGCAGATGCTGCAATACAGCAACCAGCCTAAGGAGTGTGAGTTTACTTTGATCTTGTCTGGCGCATATGAGTACAAATGGACTCCCCCCTCCAGCGGTAATAAACAAGGGATGAGTAAACAAACTCTTGGTTCCATAGAGGCTATTGTCTCAACAGTCACTCACCCCCAGAGATGTATAGAACAGCCTCCAACTCCATGGTGAAGGATTACACAGTGGCTATGTTTCTATGGGGAAGGAAGCCCATGAGTTTTAGAGCAGACTAAACAGTTTTGTCTGGGTAGAGTGAATGGAAGG
Organism: Sardinella tawilis; assembly: GCA_030264315.1. Taxonomy (NCBI): domain Eukaryota; kingdom Metazoa; phylum Chordata; class Actinopteri; order Clupeiformes; family Clupeidae; genus Sardinella; species Sardinella tawilis. Next base: position 4,634,727 of record JASCQY010000002.1, read on the forward strand.
GGCAGTCAATGGTGGTGGTGGGGTTGAGTTGGGTTGGGGGATTGAGGAGGTGTTGCAGGCTGATTGTGTCAGGTGAGATGGGGTGTCAGATTGGATTCACCTGGGGACTGCAACACAAGTCCTCCAATCAAGTTGAGCTTTACATTTGGAAAGCCTCCAAAGGCTTCTTGCTGCCATGCCTCACCAATGCAGCAAAAACAAACACGCTCTGCAACTGTGGCAATACACTTTCAAAAACTGACTAAAGGATGCACCAGTTGTCTTTCTTTTTTCAGGCTATTCTCTCTATTCTTGCACTGTTACATAAGAGACAAATCACTACACTAGGTGGTGGAGCGGGACCTTATTTAGTATGGCTGTGATGTGTGTGTGGCTGTCTCTCTCATCCTCCCACTAGCAGCTAGGCTTTGAGCAGAATGCAGAGAGTTTAACAGAGCCTCCAACTCCACAAAAAAAGGCAAGTGATGTTCAGCATGCTCTCAAAACACCTTGAGATGCCTCTGGTGCCATGAATTATTGAGAAGAAGCGCAACTGATGCCAAATAAATAATAGGCACTAAATTATGCCTCAGTCCTCTAAGATGTCACAGTGCAAACTCCAAGTCACCAGTGCGAGCCTGTCATGAAGCAAGTGAGGAATTCACCACAGAGCAAGGCTCTGTTAAATATACATTAGCCCTCTAGACTTGAAGCACTTGAGATTTATTTCAAAATCATCGGTGTACGTGAAAGATTGTTAAGGTGTCTGGAATGTTCTTTAGTCTTCTACAGGGCAGGCCCTACATGGTGTCAATCTGTAGGCTACCTCCTGCCAAAACAGAAGGGATGTGAGCATGCGGCATTGTTTCACCTCCTATTGTTAAGGAATAGAATAGCCTCAATGTGACTTTTTTCCATGGGAAGTTCAATATCGTTATAGAAGGCAGAATGTTCTGACAAACACTAATATTACACATAGTCTTGCACTACAAAGAAAGAGGAGAACACTTGCTCTTACAGCGGACAAAACACCACTGTCTGAAATTAACGAGCCACATATTCAAAATTAATGCTTGCGTGTTAAAATGCTTCAAGCTACTTGCTGTGAAAAGTGGAAGAAAATAATAAAATAACACAAAGGGCATTCTTGAAACTTGCTGACAGCATGAATCAAAGAGCAAACTGTTAATGTTTCCTTGGTAACATGAAGCAGACTACCTAACTGAACTTTGCAGTCTAGTAAACAAGGTCATACATATCACCTTGTCTGTAAATGACTGACTGACAGAAAGCACCATTGTCCTAAAATCATAGCCTACACTAATATTTTAATAAAGATTTTAAGAAATTAAATTGTAGTCGTGATTATAGGCCTGATTTCATAACTTATACCCCAAAATGCCCTATGCTTAATTAAAGCCTGCCCATGATAATTCATTCTCAATTCTGTTTTCAAACAAGGCATTCTTTTATCTGGTTTAGGCTAAGTGATCAAAAGTAATATCACAGTGTGCTAGGGGCTACTGTTATGCTTTTAGATAAAAATCACCATCTAGCCTATGTGTTTAGGAAACAGCCTTTTTTACATAGAGAGATGTACTTGAGCCTACCAGTGTATTTACCTAGCAATTAATGAGCATTGTGTATCCAGGCGGAATTCTGTCCAGTGTCCCATAACATGGTCATTCAAACAATCATTCCTCACACCCCTGACCCACATAGCAGACGGAGACATGACATGGGTTCATTCAGTCATCCACTGCTAGGTTTGGGCAATAATGGGCCGATACATAGCAGGCTTAAAATGTGACAGATCTTCTTAGCAAATATTTCAGAGAGTGGTAATTTGACTACTGACACTATGCTACATCTTTCTTTCAATTCTTATTAACAATGCAAAATGAGCACAAACACAAACAACAGAGGAACAGTTGGTGTAGCCTACAAACACACAATATCATAACTCGAAGGCAACTCATTCGGAAGAGGTGAAGCAGTTCCCTTACCTTCCTGGGATATCTTATTTTTGAACCGGATACGGGCGAGGGAGAACCGTGATCTTGGCTACAATGTTGCTTGGCTGCGTTCAACTGTTCAATAGCCTCCAAAGATCAAGATAAACGTCGAATCTCCATGATGACAGCAAATGATAAAACGACTTCACAAAGACCTTGTATATTCTGGAAACTGTTTTAGGTGTCGTAACCCCTTCGGTGTTTCTATCTAGATCGTTGTAAATAATTGAAACGGTATTTTCTTCCCTATGTTTCCAGATCGGTTACAGGAGTGAGTAATCTGACTCCTCCTCGCAAAAAGTTTCAAAGTTGAGGCTCTTCAGAACACTGAGATTGATAGTATATTTGGCCAATCGTTGCACGGAGTAGGTGTTCCAAGCACCAATCATAAATGACAAATAGTCCGTTAGTGCCTCAATTTCCCTGCCCCCATTCAGTTTCCAGTAATTATCCTCATTTAGCTTCGAAATCCAAGGCTGAGAATTTCCCAAAGGAAGTTGCATTAGCAGAACAATGAAGAGGAACTAAGGCACATTTCTATAAACAAAAAAGCGCATATATCACACAGCTAAACAGAAGAAACTGAATTCAGACGTTAAATTAGAGGAGCCCAGACTTGGCCTGCAGTTCTTTCACTGCCACACAACGCGCGCTCAACGCGCGCCCCCCCCCCCCCCCCCCCCCCCCCCCCCACCCACCCACCCCCCCCC
>JASCQY010000002.1:4637440-4648442 GCA_030264315.1 Sardinella tawilis
CACACACACACACACACACACACACACGGCGAGATGATTATAAATCCAGACGTGCTATAGCATAGGTGCAGTAGAGCCGGATGTTTTTTGGACAGCACAGTGTTGTTATTTTCCGTTCCATGATGAACTTTGCAGGAAGTCTGGCAAAGAAGAATGTTTTAGCCTAAGTAGCCTAGGCACAATGGACCCTGTTTATTACCGGCTACTCCAGATGGTGGGACATGACAAGGGTGTAAACTTTTTCTTTTGCTAAAATTGTGTGACAGAATAGTTAGATATTTCATATCTAAATGGGTTCTTGTCGCTTCAGCCAAATATTAGGCTATCTAGAAAAAAATGATAGCCTAGTGCAAACATCCGCAATTAAACCTGTGCTAGACAAAAACATGAATTGATCATAAACAAACAAAAATTTTTACATGAGTCCCAATAATCACATGCGCAAGAACGTTTCTAAAGGCACCACAAATTTAATGTGTAGGCCACACGCACCAAATACTTTCCCCTGATTCATGCTCTTGAAATTTCCCCATGCACACTATGACTCCTTATAACACATTGGATTTTTTTTTATTAGTTTTTGGTGTACCTTGAATTGAGCTTGTCGTGCACAACATACTTTTTCATGCTCACAACGAACTTTAGGAGGCTATCTTCAATCCAGTGATCTAGAGTGGGAATTAAAAGATGGAGTGGCAATATTTATCCACAAGGTGGAGTTGTGGTACTGATTTTGGGAAAGAGACCATAAGGGCCTCAGTCAGATGTGTTGTGGGCCAATACGGATCTATTGTGCCTATATTTAAAAGTAGCCTCACTTAGGTGGTCCTGTTTTTAAGTTCAGGTACTGAACTGATGCTATTTCTTTTCTTTGTCTACATGTTTTTGTTGTTAACTAGGCTTACTCTTTAGTTGCAAGATATTCATTTTTGAAATATAACAATTTTCAAGTCTCTCAGTCCATCACATTATTGTTTAATAATGTAAAGTAAATTCTGTATTAAGTGTATCCTCCATCACCACTTATAATTAAATGTAGGCCTATCCAGAATATATCCACCAATGAACATACACCCGCCATCGCCATTTACACATTGTTAGGCTATATTTTTGGCCAAAAATCAAAACTTGTCATAAGTTATGATATGGTTGTTGTTGGTTGTTTGGTTGTTGATCAGCGACTAAAAGAAATTTAATGTCGTACATATCTGAAATTACCATTAAGTAATGAAAATATATTTCCTCCTCAAAATTCACAGTGACACTGTATTGTATTATTGTATTACCTTGATTGATCGTCATCTCAAAACACAAAACCTCAAACTGTTGTGCTATTTCAATTAGTCATCATCTGTGGCAATGGTCTGCTATACTGTAGCCTACATTTGCATAGATGTGTGCCATCCCAACCCTGGAGAGCCATGAGTTTATTCATTAAACACAGTCTTCCAATATCTTCAGAAGTCAGACTCACTAGGGAACCGATGGCATACCATTCATTCATTCATTTACAGACTTTGTCCTTTAAGATTCCACACTACAAGCCCACATCCACTGTCCTCTTGGTCAGCAGGGACAGTAAAGTGAAACAGGTGCAATTAGGTGCAATATGGTCATATGCTCCAGGTAACAGTTTGGTAACTATTATAGGCCACTGAAAATGCATGTTTATGCAGTTCTGTGACTTATTTTGACTAGCCTACACCAAACGGAATAAATGAAAATGTAATGGTGCTCTACTTTGTGGACATCCTGTATTTCATGGTGTGTCCATTAGCTTTGAAACCCATAGATGGCACCATTGTGCATGACACTACACTGCTGCCTTCAAGTAAGAAAAATGGGCCTGTTCAAAACTGGGTCTAGTATGTCCGCCACACCGTGACCCTTGGTTAAATAATACCAAGTGGATTATACCTGCCATTTTCAAGGTAGTACTGCGTTCAGTGTCTGGAATGTTGTTCATCAAATAATTAGGCTACATATAAACCCTGGCCGCTTAACACCCTTCAACATCTCAGCTAAAGCTAATAATGCAACATACATAAAACACAAGTTGTATTCCAATTATGTCCAAACAATGATCTCAACAATACTGCTGACGTAGCAATGTGCTATGATGAGACTTTGTACTTTAATTGTTGTTTACATAGCAGGTCTCTTCCGACCTTTATTGTGAGTAGGGCTCACTACGCACCTGTCTGAGCCTGGCCTTTTATTTGTGCTTTGCCTATAAGCCGCACGATTAAACTACAAGCTGAAGTCTTGCACAAGATTCACTAAATCTGCTCAAATGGAACCTCACTCTGTAAAACCCTTGGCCATAAACAACAGGACACAAAGTTCACTGATAGTGAATTGTGCAGAGCTGCCAGATAGAAACGATAGTAAGTAAATAATCAATAGAATCATTGCACTCTCAGATCATTTACTGTGTGGAGGTCAAAGTAGGCTTTGATTGTCATTACTAAGACATGCATGCCCTGAGTGAATGTCACCTCTGATAACAAATAACAAAAATTTGAAATATGTTTTGACAGAATTAAAATGAAATATTCTAAATGTCTGTAACAAATAAATGTTTCTTGATATACTGTGATATATTCCACTTACATTTCATCATTTTCATACATTTCCATTAATTTAATATTTCTGATTATGAGGTTATTATCCACAGTTTGTTTAACAATAGCAGTGGGTTGACATGGTAAATGTGGATAATGCATTTTTTTTTTTTGAAAGTTTCATTGAGTGCATTAACTTTATTTAGACATAGATATACAGCACACCATTTCTGAAATTTGAGGGCTGGATAAACTGTGCTTACTCTTCTTTAACTTTCACAACAGCCTTGCAGTCAAAACATGATGAGGTATAAATCATGTAAACAAGTCTTAATAAATAGCAATGCTGAGAAATAGTAATGATAAAAGCCTCATCCAAGGTAGGCCTACTTGAGAGCATGGATGCCTGAGAGTCCATTACCCATTCACACTTATTCCTGTTTTCCTTAACTTAAAAGACTGACTAGAGTTAAACAGTCTTTAACAAAGGATCTTAAACGTTTGGAAACATTCAAGACAGGCAGAAGAGCACAAGATGAAAAAATGAAAGACTGGATCTCCACAATGTCAGACTAAGCACAACAGGGACACAATACAGTTTATACTGTTCTTGCAAACTAGGCCTGACTTTACCAGCAAAAAGATTTGTTAGATTGCAACTGAAATGCTAATTAGGTATTCTTTAAATAATGTAAATTACTAGTTATTGTGTTTTCTGTCAAATTTCAATGCTCAATTGTTCCTCCGACGATCAAGTTTCTACCATTTTTGACATTTCCTTCATTTATTCCATCAGTGTCAGGCCTATAGGTCCATGGGTGTAGCTTAGAGTAGGCTTATTGATCAAACGTGCACTGAGCTGGTGATTAGATCAGCTTGCCACTGATCAGGGCCGATGAGAGGGAACCGAGAACAGTCTAAATGAGATCTCTGTCTCTACAGTCTCTTGAGAAAAGACAAACTGCCCAATTTGCATTCCCTAACTGCTTTTCCATACATTCAACTCATGATGCTTTCGAGTTCCCTAAATCTCCCAGTGAAAACTTAATTGAAACTTATCATATGCATTTATGAGAGTGCAATCAGGGTTCATAGTGACTACAAAAGAACATCTTTGGCAACACTGTGTTCTTGTGTTACAACTAATTTACACTTCTAGCCTACCGGTAATTTTGGGCATTAGTCTACATGTACTGTACATTGAAGATGCAGTTCATTTAAGGCTCGCTGTTCCAGTGTTTTTTCATCTAGAAAATAGTTACATTGTTTGAAACATGTCTTTTGACTCATTTAGATTTGCACTGTAGATTTACACTGTAGCTAATGCATGTGAAACTTTAATGAAACTATGTAACATTTATGGAGGAATTCGCTGTACCTTCCACACGAGGCACTGTGTCTTTAACGGTTTCCCCCCCTAGTCGTAGCAGTTGAAGAAGATAGCGGGCCTTAATTACGTCACGTCACCTCAGCTTTTTTTCGCCAAGCCTTCGCTCTTAACGGTAGTGTGCCTCTCAGATCCGAAGGAAGACGTGGCCTTTACGATTGATACAGCTTCTTGGAAATTGGTCACAATACTTGGCACTTGTGTGCTCTTCAAACGGCAACTGAGAAAACGCGTTTCTTTCTTTCACGCTGGTCAAGGCGCAGCAGTCAGTCTCGCACCCTGGACACGTTGACCAGACAGCGCTCCAGAAGGCGCACATCAGTGAGGATTACAGGATACATCGAACTAACGTTTCGGTTTAGTATTGAAGATGGTCCAGGTTTGTAGATTGTTTCGGCAGGGTTATTTACATCTTCAAATTAAGGAGGGAAGATATGTTATATAAGGCGAAAAATAGAAAGGCGCGGATAGTCAGTTTGACGTTTGTCTCTTTCAAAGGCTTCATGTGATGACTGAATGCATCATCACCAACGCTAATGATATAGCGGTCTTGACAATATATTGAAGGTATTGGCCTATAGCTAATTATCTTACATGTGTGTGTTCACTACATTGATACTATTGATCCATTTGGCCTATTCTAGTGGTCTACGAAGATAGCCAGTAAAGAAGCTGACATCTACTAACGTTTTAGCGGCATCAGACAGCTCGCTTTAGCTATCTGCTAACGTTAGCCAGCTAATAACGGTAACGTTAACGTGGCTTGGTGTAAATCTTATTTTGAAAACTCAGTCCTTCGTTTAATATGTACCTAACGGAGATGGAAGCTTTAATAAGTACCTTTCACTCTGCTGTGGTGATAGAGGAGACGTGGTACTCGTAGCTGACCATTTAGCCAGCTCTTACAGCTAGCTGACCCCGTCATATTAAGAATTTTATCACCATTATCTAGCTAGCTACCACTATCAAGTGATCCCACATCCGCGGTCCCATAATATGCCAGCTAAAGCTTTGGGGGGACAATGACACACGTATACCAACATTAGCCGAGATACATCATCCCACGTTTTTCGACATGGGCATATGCCATATTCATGTCTTTATATAGAAACAAAGTATTAGGCTACTTGAGTGGTTAAGCGGCTTAAAGTTTTTTTCACGTTATAAGGTTAGCCAAGTTAGTTACAGGGCTTTGCGCAAAGAGCACAGTGAATACAGTTTGTGGGGTGTTTTTCACCGTCACTTAATTTTTTTTGCCCTACAAGTATTGTAGTGGTTACTCAGCACAATGGAGGGGCATAACGGAGATGACAGTATGAACGTCGGCGTGGCTGAGGAGCCTATGCCTGGTTATTTGGACCTCATCACTAAAGCATACACCGTCATGGCCAGTGCCTTGAGGGACTGTAGCGACTGCGGCTTGGGGCTCTCCAGACGGACCCTGCTGGACAATGCCTATATTACTTGGACCGAGATTGGGCTGTTCTTTATCTGCGCTGTTATGTGGACGCAGACGAGACGTGGGCTGACCGAATGCCTATTCAAGGTAAACATAAACATTAAAGTTTACATGTTGTTTGACTGTCCATTCTCGATGACTAACTACTAGATATCCTCATATGCCCTATCAGTCACTGAACTGCAGTGACAGACATCAGTAGTGGAGGAAGAACACAAAGCTATTAATTGCTACATTTGCGCATTATTCACATACCAGTGTAAATGTTTGAAAAGTTCTAGGTGCAAAGGTTGAAACAGATTAGGTTACCCACAACACCTCTTCTGATTTATTGGGACATTAGGCTTTGAGTCTCATCCATTTCCAGCAGATTCTTCCATTGTAAATGATTTCAAGGAAAGTGGGAGAAGTTCAGGGTTATGTGGTAATGGGTGAATCACTGTTGCAATTGATGGACCACTGCAGCTAAACAGCTAAAAAGGTACTTTAGGTTTCTTCAACTCTACAGCTTTCGCTGCTTAATTAATTGCCCTACTAATGAGAACTATGGCAAGCCGGTGTTCTGTTTCCTTTACTATTAGAATAGGCTGAGGAACCTGTAAATATTTTAAACCTAGAGGAAGCTCTGGTCTTGGCATCCATGACATGATGTTTATTAAGGAGCATTTGAGCTGATGGCTTCAGGTAGAGATGGAGTTACATAGACAGGATTCATTTAAACAGCTACGGACATAGGCTACACCATGAGGCTTTAGGTCTCTCTTTCCAAATTACATTATGAAGCATCTAGAACAGTCACAGAAGGTCTCGAACAGTTACGCTAATTAATCCTATTCTCTAGTCATCAAGAGAAGGACGACTACCTTAGTCATACACACTGCCCTACACTGCACTGTAATATCATAGCATTTTATTTCAGCTGCCTTTAAGTAAAGGAGCCAAAATTGTAGCATTTTATTGCTTCATTAGGAACATCTTGGCACAATTTGACGGCACAATTGAAACACGTGCTCGCAAAACGGTCTCTTGTTGGCTGCTGACAGTGTCATGGCGGAGAGAATTGTGCCTCTGAGGGCGACATGTGTCGTCTGTGACTGAGAAAAAGATATAAGGGTTTCACTTCCTGTATAGGCGGTGCAGTGCATGAGACGTGGAAAGAACCTGTGCATGACCCATGTGCATGTACGCGCGCTCCCCCACTGACATACACACGCACAGACACACACACACACACACACTGTTCTGTGCAAGCTCAGCACACTGCATTAAGAGTCAATATACTTCACTGATACATGGGCACTCTAGATGCACTCACAGGAAAGGAAGCATTGCCTGCCCAGAGCAAGAGCATTCAGCTGCATTCATGTTATTTTCCCCTTGTAAATTCCTCAACAGCCGCCCGTCGAGAAGCCGCAGGAGACCACTTGTAGAGGTGGTCATGTTTATCTGCTAATATACGTTGTTGTGGTAGACCGTTGCCAAACACATTCATCTCAGGCTGGCCATCATATTCCACAGGCCGGGGGAAGTGCTACAGGCTAGGCTACAAGTCCTATTCCAGGATGCTATCCTGTTCCTTTGCATTCACATCCACATTGACCAGTGACTGCTAGAAACAGGAGATGTGCCATACTCAAATAATGATGAAAGTTTGTAGTGCCTCAGCAGCGCCTTGATTAATTGAGCTCTTGAGCTTGATGTGTAGGAGGAGAGACATGTCACCCAGTTGGAGATCCAATTTGTGCGAAATTTGTGCCTCGCACGCATGCACAGTTCCCACAGGCTGGCACCTGAGCGACAGTTGCCCTCACAAACAAACGTCAGGTTTACAAGAGGAAGAGTGCTCTTGTAATTGCACCGCCATCACAGCACACTTAACGGCCCCCAGTGTTGACCTGTGGAGATCTGAGGCAGGGGTCTGTTAATTGGTGTGCCTTTTGGAATCTCATGACTCGCCCACTCTTTGCTCGTAATCAGTGACTTTTTGGTCTCCCATTGCACGGGCCGCCTGCTGTTGACGGACACTCTTCCCCCGACGCATTGGAAAACAGGAAAGAGAGACGCATTTTTCTGTAATTGTCGTCCTGTGTTAGTGGTCTCCTCCCTCTCCACAGGCCGGGGAGAGGGTGACGGATGACTTATGCCGGAGTGTGTTGTGCGGGAGACCATCTGGCAGTTATTATGGGGAGTGACCCTCCACAGATACCAAGGGCCTGTATTCCTTAGGTGGCGGTCGATACACTTCACGTCGGCATGGTGATGTATAGGCCAAGCTCCAAAAGCGCCCCACCCATTTGGATTCAGACCACGCAGTCAGAGCACGCCTTCATATGAATTACCCTTATCCCAGACAGAGTGCTGATGTGCTGTATTAATTTACTGTACTGCAAGGCAGGCCCCCCAACACCACCACCACCACCACCACTACTCCTCCCCCCTGAGGAACTGTTCGAATGGAATAAATTGGATTATGGTGGCAACCTCTCCTTTCACTCCTGCTTTTGCTTTTTGAGGATGCCAGCCTGTTGCCTGTTGCATTATATATGATGACCAGATGGCTAGTCAAGGAACAGACACGGGTCATGAAACAGTGTAACAATAGCTTAGCCGGCTGGGCGTTTTGTACCGGTTGAGTCAGTGGCGATGATTTAAAGAACTGTCAGTATAGTTAATTTTTAAGCTTTGCTTGAGTAAGTGTTTTGTCTCTGCCATTGCAGAATGAAACTACCCACAGATTCAATCAGGGCTCTGTCTCTGCTCTGTGCAGAACACAGGAAATCTACAGTAGGCTAGTCAATCATGAGGTGTCATACTGTGTCAAATAAAAACTCCTTTGGCCACGTAAGGAGGCTTTGTTCATGTGAACAACATTAATACCCAATTGCTCATTCATTAAAAAAAAGAATGTATGCGGTGTGTTGTCTCATTCAACAGAATGGTGGAGAGCATTACTGGATTAATGTTGCTTTGTTAAGCGAAACAAAAGGGGGAGAAAAAAAAAACACTTCGTTTTTATGTGAATGGACAAGATAAGTAAGAGCTCCTCTCCTCTCGGGCAGTTGCTCTGCTCTCCACAAATGGGGGAAAAGAGAGAGAGAGAGAGAGAGGCAATCACAAGCACTGCTTCAGAGTGTGGTTGCCACTTGGGCTCGTGTTTCTTGCAAAGAAGAAGGTGTGCATAATCCCGTGACCAAGTGTTTCCATGTTCATTTGATCTCAAGTCAATTAAGGGGATGACTAGCATAATGCCTCTCCTGAGATTAAGGCTGCTCCTGGACAAGCTGAGCCCATCTCAGGTGTGTCTGTGTGTGTGTGTGTGTGTGTGTGTGTGTGTGTGTGTGTGTGTGTGTGTGTGTGTGTGTGTGCATGCATCCATGCATCCATGCATGTGTGTGTCTCATACTCTAGTCTGTAGTCCATGGTAGGCTATATACTCCAGTCCAAGAGTACAGTCCTAAATAACAGTAAATTAGTTCCCTACTGACCACTTCACAGTTCCTGTTATTGTTGTGATTTAAGGCAGACACTGAGGTCTTCTATGCTGTTCTTGTTGTTGTTGCGGGTTCTCCAAACCCTGTGTGAAAGTTATCGTTGGGGAAAAATGTTTGTAGAATGTTTTAATCACAATATTGGTCTGTACAATAATTAATTTTTACAGTCGCACCAAGTGTTGCAATAAATTACTTCCAGTTACAGTCATAATTATGTTTAAGTACATACTACTCTGACGTTATTGCCACAAGATCGCACAAGGCCTCATCGAGAGTAAATTTACTCAAGATGGCTGTTGATACGCCCTGTAGAAGAAATGTAGAATGTGGTTGAAATAAATCATAATGTAGGCCAATGCAACTGAATCATTAAATGTAAAGATATTACTATTGTAATAACAGGCCTATGGTCCATTATATTAGGACAGTATTGCCAGCTCTATGGCAGTTCCCATCCTTAATGAACATGGCTTTGTTAGCGCTCTCCTCTGCCGGTCCAGATGAAAGAATGCCATGGAGAGGAATGTCTCAAACTCTTCATCATGTTTGGCAGTTGCTCTTTGGAATTGTCCTCAGAAACAGTCTAACAATCTCTAATATGAGTAGACATATTGATGTCTCCCTGTCACAGGGTGAATGACCTTTCCTCTTACATACTCCATGATCATTGGATTGATGCAAACAAGTTCATTGTGGGGCAAACCTGCGCCCAGTAACCCTGATTCCGGCCCTCGTGTTTATGTTGTGGAAGGGTCAAGTTCCACATTGTTGTTGCAGTTATTTACCATAGAATACACCCCCACTCCCCAAACCCCCTGCTCCCCCCTGCAGTGACTCAGTGGTGCATGCTGGGAAGGGGCTCGGGGTGAAGGGGCAGGGGGGTCTGTTTTTCAGGGTTGGCTGCTTTGTCCTATGCCGACAGATGTCTCCGGGGAATGTCAAGCTCTGCTAAATGTATCCCTGACACCACAACAGATGAAGCCCTTTTCAGCAATTTTTGTAGCTGAAAGTGAAAGAGGGGGAGGGAGACACAACTGAGTGAGCTACTCACGGTGGCAAACAGCTGGTCGGATTGTGGCCTGTGAGATTTTGGCAACAGAAACCGGCCATCCTTAAGTGGTTGCTACGGATACAGGGGCCATCTTGACAGAAAATGAGGGCAGACTGGAGATTTTTTTTCCAAGAAGCGTTTCTGTGAGTGTGAGCAAGAAGAGGTTCAAACTGAGTTCAGATCCAGTGTGTGACAATTAGATTTCACAGGTCTCCCGGGGTCTCGCAGGAAAACCCTGCCACTGAAGTGAATTTACGGCAGTCTGTGATGAGAATGTGTTGCTGCTGATTTAAAACTCATTGTAGGGTAATCCCACTCCACATTGGGTTGCAAATCATCTCGCTCTGCAGCCAGACATTTTTGCGCCTTGTCGAAGGTTCTGGCGGCTATTCATGTCATTGCCACAAACAAGTTGTCAGGCTGTTTATGCTACGCATGTCGAGAAATGCTGAGGTCAACATCACACTTGGAGGAAATAGAGGAACTGCAAATTGTTGTGCAAGAGAGACAGAGAATCTCCCCCCTGACCAGACACCATGACTGAGTGAAACTTGGACAGGTAGGCTAGGCCTCTGCTCCGTAGCGGTCGGGGCCTGCTACGATATGCCGCGCCGCGGGCAGCGGCTTGGGTGATGATGGGTCTGGACCATGTGCTCCGCAGTCCAGCCTCGCCTGCGAGAAGCAGACATGCCAGGGCTTGGAGGAGGAGGAGGAGGAGGAGGGAAAGCGAGAGAGTCTGGGGCTGGTAGCCGGAGCGGGTAGAGTGGAGGACGTGCTCCTGACAGCTGGCCTCTATAAATAAATGCGGCAGGGCGGAGCGAAGGGGCAGGAAGGCACGAGGTGGATATCCTGCTGCCGCTGCCGCTTCTGTTGGGGCTGCTGCTGCTGCCACCTCCTCTGCCACTGTCTGCCACCATCGCTGCTGCTGCTGCTGCCGCCGCCGCCGCCACCACCGTTGCTGTACATGACTCACCAGCACGAGCGCATGGCCAAGGCCCCAATCAGGGCCCGCACAAGCAATGTGTTTCGGTGCCCCAGAATGTGGTCATG
>JASCQY010000002.1:4691563-4709430 GCA_030264315.1 Sardinella tawilis
TACTCAAGTCAGTTTTTTGATGTAGTACTTGTACTTCTACTCCACTCCTGTTCTCCAGTACTTTATACATCTCTGCCCTGCAGGCATCAGTGGCAGCAGCTTGCCCTTGTCAACTACTAAGACTATCCAAAGATGACAAAACAGAGCGTTTCCCTCATCAGCCTCGGGCTTGCCCTCTGCTCTTCCAGTGAACAGACACACCCTGTGCCTGTTCCCGCAGCATCGCTCTTCTGAAGAAGCTGGAACAGGGTGCTCAATTCTACAGTATACCCTGTCCCTTATCATGTCCTCTTTGTTGTTCTTTCCGTCGTCATCACCCCCATTTCCTCCCACAGTGACCACATATTTACACCGCCTCTCTCGAGTCTTACCACTCACCCAAAGGCTGAATCATCACGACTCTTGTTTTTTTTTTACCACAGAAAAATATGCTCCCGCCCCTCCTCACTCCATTCCCCATGGCTGCCGAAGCCCCTTTGCATTTCCTACCTTCCCATCTGCCATCTGGGAACCATTGGTGTCCTCGTTTTCCCTCTCCCACATTTATTCATGCCGCCCTCCATATTTACCTGGAGAGACTGGTGATCAAATTACTCTTGTACAGTTTGTTAGTTGTCCTCTAGCTCACCTGTACAAACCCTGAGCCAACACATATAAGAGTCCTTATATGACATTGCTGTATTTTTCCATTCCAATTGCGTTTTCATTCTTCCCGGAAGCTGATTAATTAATTATTAAACTGATCCTTGGCTATTTCTAGAGTACTTATTCTTATCTTGCTTGTCTTTTCACTCTAGTCCTTTTTAGTCGTACGAGTCTAAAAATATTAAGATCATTCACTTCTCTCTAATATGAGTCACAGGCACCAAATTCACAAGTCACCATTGCACCATCAGAACCGAATATCTGCTTGTGTAGCATCATGGCTTTCTACTAATATTACCACAAGCCAACTCCTTAGGATGTTGAAAAACAGGCTATCTGATGAACAAATGCTTCCCCTCCTCAAACAGTTCAGAGAAAGTAACAAGATAATCGGCTACTGACCGGTTTCTAATTTTAGTTTCCATAGCAATGTCAGACTGCCTTTCTTCATCTCTGTGATGCTGACCAGACTATGTGATGTGGCTGTTATGTTGTTTGATTTTCTTTTGTTGTCCACATCACTCTTCAATCAGGGTCTTTCTGGTCCAGGCTATGGCTGTGGGCAGCCTTTATAATTCGTTTAAGCTGAGCAATACCATCTGTGCAATAAAACAACAAAGCTGTGTGAAGGGACCACTATGGCCTCTGTCTTCTTTCGGCTGTCCCAGGTCACGACATGAAAAGCTTGACGGTAGAGAGACCAGTCCGGTTTTGCTTTAGCTGTGTTTATGTTTTAGATTTAGCTGTGTTCAAATCCATTGATCTGGTATTTATTTTACTAATAGAACCATTTCATATAAATGGGAAAATATTTGACCAATTTGTTTTTCAGTGTTCTGGTGCAAAATTGCACTGTTGAGCTTTTAAGTTTATACTGTATGGTCATTACAAAGTCAATATGTTTTTAACTGTAATGTTACTAATATATCAGTCTCTTTCAATCAGACTTTTTGTATTTCAACATTATCTATTGGCTTAGTCACCATCTGATTTGTACTCAAGCCTGTTAATAATCTGTATGGTTTATGTGTTTACCAAGTATTTTTTGATTTCCTGAGAGAGGCGTTTTGAACGCAGGTTCCTAATTTCACCATCTCAAGGCCTACTTCAAGATACATGTCAATCTCTTTGATTTTGTCATCTTAGCAAGAAAGCATCTATGTTACAGCTGTTTATTTCATCACTGCCCTGCATGTGCTGAGTTCACTGCGTCCTGTGAGCTGTGACACTAGAGGTGTGGTGCAGCGGTAGGCTACAGCATGCATGTCATACCGCCAGCAGCACCCAGACCCGTGGAGCTGGGGACTGTCCTCGCTCAGACAGTACATCACTATCTGTCTGTTGCACACCTGGAGGCTACGGACAGTAATTAAAGAGGGCACAGCTGCGTCTGCACGCAACAGCTATTAACCCACTGCGCCTCAAAGTGATAGGGAGTGGAGAGGGGGGAAAAAAAGACACAAAATAGGCGTGTGAAGGTGAGAAAGAGGCACCATATTCCAATGGATCAGCTTTTGACACGCTAAATATCACATAACCGATGGCCAAGCCCTCGACAAAAGCAAACGGTGGAATTTGCTGGTGTTTTTTTTCCCCCTCTGACATGAGTTGGACTGTTGCCAAAGTTCAGGATGAGAAGTTTATCCACTTTAACAGTAAAAAATGCAGCCCGTGTGTGCTGTGCAGAACACACTGGAGCCTGTGTTAGCAACCACTTGTTTGCATGACAAACAACCTACACAGAGACAGCCTGTTTTTGAAGAGTCTCGTTAATGCTTTATGCGGAAAATATGCAATGTGATTTAAAGCAATTTTCTACTTGGCTTTGTGAACTATTGGCACAAGATGTATGTATGTTTGATCCTCCAGAAGCGCCCTGAGTTATGAATACGTTCCTTGAAGAGAGGAATATTGCATTAACCCAGACACTCTCCATAGTAACAGTGTGCCTCCAGAGCAAAAAAAAACCTTGGGGAGCAGATTTGAATCGCACCTCCATCTTAGCTATTCTGACCTCCATCTGGAAACAAAAAAAAGGGGCATTTGAATTAAAGGCAATGAATCATGTCTCCATGTTAGGGCACATCAATCACACACACACACACACACAGAAAGAGAGAGAGAGAGAGAGAGAGAGAGAGAGAGAGAGAGAGAGAGAGAGAGAGAGAGAAGAAGAAGAAGAAGATAGTGGAAAAAATGAATTTTTCCTGTCTGTCCTCACACCTCGTCTGGCTCCTCACAGCAGCGGCCCCTGTTGCTGTGTGGCCCCGGCAGGAGACGAGTGCGCCCTGTCACTTGCGTCATGAGACATCCCTTTTATCTGCAGCGGGGATTTTTCATTGTCTCCCCTCATCGATTATCCATGGTGCTGCCCGATGAGTGATCCATCAGAGTGATTTATGACAGCTGTTTCGCCAACGGCTCCACCTCATGGGGCCACGTGACCTCGACAAAAGGGCTGGAGGAGGTGAAGACAGAGCTGTGAAACTGAGAACGGGGGTAACCACCATGAGCCATTTCCAACGTTTACACTTGGTATAGAGATGAATGTAACTGAAATTGTGTTTGTGTTTGTCACCAAGCCATAGTGCAGAACATGATAATGATCTCCCTTAGGATGAGACACATAATACTACTTTACACCTTGCAGTTAATCGCAACAATACTGCTGAGAGCTGTGACTCAAATGAGGTGGATGATATTCACAATCAGTTCTGTAATCTGTAACATTTAAAAGCATACTAACAATGAGGCGCATTTGCAACCGCAGATGAAAAGCATTTGTGGGAAGTCAAATGCTCTGCTATGTGTTCTCTTGGTTCCCGGTATGACTATCTCAAGGGCAGGGGACAGAAATACCATTGCTGAGTTGATGCAAAGCACACAGTGTTTTGGGGACTTTAACCTGAAGTCAGCATCTGAGGCAAGATGGTATCTCCCTGAAGACAACCACTTTCTTTAACTGGACGAGTGAGTGCAGGGTTGCAGAAAGTCTGAACACACCTGGGCTTTTCTGAAGTAGCACTCTGAGTACTACTGCTGAGTAAAGAGCTGTGCTCAACTTCAGCAGCACAGTGCATTAGTGTCTCCACCTTGAGTTGATTTGGTGTAACTTACTGTATCACGTGAGGAAGCCCATCTGGGTTCCATTTATAGCTGAATCATGTAACTAAATTAAACTGATATTAATGAAGAAACTAGTTTTGTTAATATACATCAACTTTATTTTGTAAAAAAGTACAGAACACAATCTATATTTACATTTCATAAAAAAAATGTTTATGTGCAAGTCAGGTTGTAAGTTACTATTACAAAGGTAATCCCCATATTTGCATGTCACCATATTTAATTACTGAAAATACAATAAACCAAAAACATCAATAATCAAGTAAAAAAATACATTGACAGTTATCTATTTTTATGTTGTTTTGTGTTATGTTGTTTTATGTTGTTTTGTTTTATATTATGTTTTGTTTTTGTGTCTGTCTTTTATGTTTTGTTTTGTTTTTGTTGCTTTACTGTCCCTGTTTCATACAAGTGTACATAAAAGTGTGCCTACATGAAAATGAGCAAATATTGCAGCATGATTGAAGCATGTTCAGCATGAATGAAACCAGCATAACTGACAATAAATTACATGTCCAAGTGCAATAGTACAGTGCAATAAACATCTTCACCAAACACCGGATCTCCCTGCCCTTTAACAGTTTCTGACAGTTTTTGTCATTGTGGTGAACAAGTGTCTTTCATTTTATGAATAACACAGTCAGGTGGAAGGGGGAAAAAAAGCAGAGAGACTTTTGCAGTCCTTTCAATTCCGGAGAAGTGCTGAACTTGCAGTGCGCTTGGGTGGAGCTGTCACCAACTGAGAAAGGTGTATCCTGTGGTTTTACTCTACTGTTTGGCTATGCCCTGCGGTCTAACCACTTGACACAGAGAGGCAAGAGGTGGTGGTGCTCAGACGCATCTTTCGGGTTTTCGGGGTGGGGCTTGTGCTCATGCTCCTCACCTTGCTGAAACTGTTACGCAGGCTGTCGTGCCGGCTCCCGGATGTGCTGCCCGTCTCCTTGGACATGAAGGTCTTGGGGTCGATCAGGCCCGTCCACAGGCAGCAGCAGCACAGCATGCTGGCGATGGCCTTGCGCAGGTCCATGCTGCCGAATGAGTAGATGATGGGGTTTAGGAGTGAGTTGAGCACGGCCAGGGTGATGACCCACTCGGAGCCGTACAGGATGGTGCAGGCACGCGACGTGCAGAAGAAGTCCACCAGTAGCAGGAAGAAGAGTGGACCCCAGCACATGCTGAAGACCGCGACGATGGTGATGACCGTCTTCAGCAGCCGCATGGAGCGCCCGCGGCCGCGCAACGAGACCGTCTCCGTGCTCTTCCTCACGTGCAGGAAGATGAGGCTGTAGAGCACCCCTATGGCCAACAGGATGAAGAAGAAGAGGATGAGGGCGAAGAGGATGTAGCTCTTGGAATAGAGGGGCAGGAGGGTGGAGCAGCTGTCCAGGCTGCACACGCAGTTCCACCCCAGCAGGGGCAGGAAGCCCAGCACGCACGCCATCAGCCAACACAGCGCTACCATGGCGTAGACGCGGCGCGTCTTCTTGCCCGACTTCTGGTGCAGAGGCTTGAGCATGGTGGTGTAGCGCTCCACGGCGATCAGCAGCAGGCTGAAGATGGACGCGGCCAACGCCACAAACAGGAGCCCCTCACGGAAGAGCCAGAGCGCCGGGCTCAGCTTGAAAGTGCGGCTCCCCGACATGAACAGGTTGACCACGTAGGCCACGCCGGCCAGCAGGTCGCTGAGGGTGATGTTGGCGATGCAGACGTAGACCCAGCGGCTGCGCAGGCGGATGCGGAAGAGCACGGCCAGCAGCACCACCAGGTTCTCCAGGATGATGCAGATGCTGATGAACAGGAAGGCGACTTTGGTCACGCTGACGCCGTCACGGTCTGGCTGTCGGTTCTGCAGCTTCCCCGTGTGGTTATAGTGCTCCAGGATGACGCTGGAGTTGTCTGTGCCGTACACGGAAGGGCAGGAGGAGGGGGAGCTGAGGGAGTAGAGGGCCTCCATGCTGGTGCTGAAGTTACAGTGAAACTCCTGGAGTTTGGATCTTTTTTATTTTTTTTCCTTGTCCACTTGACTCAGGCTATCACTTGACTTCTGCAACCAGGCACAAGAACGACCACAGTATCTACAAAAAACAACCTGACCCAAAAAGAGAAATTGTGTTAGATTGCATTTTTTTTGTCTTAATAACACAAAAAGATCCTGAAAGATATTTTGATGGTGAACTATTTGAGGGGGTAAAAATGGGTAAAGTAGAAGCCCTGTGTAGAGAGGCATGAATTGTGAATCACACCCTTAACAGCCATGTGTATTTAAATACCCCTCCAGTTTCACTACTCTTTGTGGTTAGTGACTTGGCAAACTCACAGGGGATTTAAATGTTTGGCGAAGGTTAAGATGCAAAGTGCAAACAGGCAAAATGTCATCAACAAAACAAAATACATCCATGGAAGAAAACTAAATATTTGCAATGATTACACTTGTATTTTTTGCATCAGTCACAAGGACAAATAAATTACATCTGCACACTTGTTTGAAAACCTTAATACTTGAAGGACTAAAAAAAGCCTAAATCTTAACATACAAAAATGTCTAACACATCTACAATATGATAAAATAGTATTTTTTGCATTGTCCACACAAAGACAAATAAATTATATCCCGTTTAAAAACCTTAACAGCTGAGGAACTAAAAATAAATCTTAACATACAAAAATGTCCAGAGCATCTATAATAAAATGTAATCAAAGAAAAACAAAACACCACACACACACATAAAATCCCAAGTAGACCTCTCAATCCCAATTATTTACTGCAGATAAAGAGTATTTTCCTTTAATGGAAGAAGAACTGATACTATCACAGTGACTGGCTGGAGCGCTTTCACTCACCTCTGCAGAGATGCTGCATGCAGATGGGCATCCCCTCCCTCTGAGTGTGTGCAGATGTTTTGCGAGTAAAAAGGCTGGGAGGAAGGAAGCTTTGTGACCGTCTGCAGGTTGGCAACACCCCATACGGGAAGAGAGAAGACCCTGATGCAAGCCCTCTCCTCTGTCCTCATGTTTTTTTTTTTTTTAAAGAAACTCTATGATTGTGTCATAGACTGATGAAAATTGTTGAAAATGCCAAGCACGTGGAATTATACTTTTATGTAAAAGTGAATAAGAAACATAATTTCATATAAAATATTATGTTTTGCATTGTTTTTTTCCACATTGATGTATGACAAGTGTATTAGTGAGTATGTATTCTGCGTATTGAGTGCACATGGATTTTATAACACAAGAAACACTATGCGCATGCCCATGTATTAATTGTTCATTTAATTATTTTGCAAGAGTTGTTTTGCTACAAAATCACTCAATCAGTTATGCCATCATCTTACAAAAACCTCAATTTGTAATTTGCTTTGCTCAATCTTTCTCAGAAACAAAACGGGAAGCACCACTCCCTTTCTACAAATTCATGTTCACACACTGATGAGCGACCTCAGCTTTCTCACATCGCCTGAAACAGCTGCATGTATCTGCAATAGACTAAAGAGCATAGGGGGCATTTAAACCCATTTTCTTCATCATGTTCTCAAATTCACTTTCAGTCTGAGACTCAGAATTTGCAGATGACATTTTAGACCATTTGACCCATTCTTCTTTTAGAATGTTTTCCCAAGATGAACCTCTTCTACAAATCATCTTATTCTGGTCTTTCACAACACTATTTCCTACTTTCTTTTAATTGATAATACGCCCTGATCTGCAAGCATACCTACAGTACTACAAAAATACAGTTCAGTGATATGACCTACATTTGAATGGAAATGGGGGTCTTGGCTGATTTGTTATCACAGAGTGGATATTAATACTACTTCCCCTTCTCTATGCAACATTGCTCACGTAGCAACTATTTTAATTTATGGTAGGGCAAAATCTGAAGACCCCATTAGTTCCCCATAGCACGTCCTTAGAATATCTAAATGAAGCTTAAAAGAAAGGCCTATTCTAACCCAACTGTAATGACGGTGGAATATAGCCACATCCTGTTTTTTACACCCATAACTGTTAAAAACGCCCTTCTCTGTAAATTAACCACTTGAGAGGTGCACAGACAAACAGGATACACTAGTCTCCATCTTCATATTTCTTTTCTTCAGTATCATGGAACAAAAAAAAACAAAACAAATAAACAGCAACAACAAAAAACACAGACTACCAGCTGTGTAAGGCACTGCTTTGCTCAAAGCGAAATGTGTTGATTAAAGCTTTCCAGTGCCAATTTCAGTCATACACGTGTGTACTGTATGACACTACACCTGTTGGGCAGGTCATTTTACAAGATTTACACTCTCGGAAAACCACAAACACGTGTGGGCTCACTAGTGCATTACCTTTCTGTTCTGTAGTGAAACTCGCTGAACGTGCTGTTAAGCTACAGAGGTGGAAGGTTGCAGAGTGATTTTATACTGTATATATGTCTTAAACATATCAGATAACAGAACTTTCATCGAATGCCTTCTCTGAATGACTGCAAATGAGCCAAAAGGTTTTGTAAGACAATATCCCCATACATCTGGAAGGAGAGAAAACCACTGGGTGACTCCGCAGGGCTCTTGTGGTTAGCACTGTCACCATTTTTGAATACCCATAGACCATACTACCCACATTCTTAGACAATAAAATCCAAACAAAGATTTAGTCATCACCCATTTTCACTCCTCGGGTATTGGAACTACAAAGTGACTTTTGGTTTCCATATAAATATAAATATAAAATATAAACATTTATGATCATGATGAAGCAATATCAAAGCCCAGGGGGTTGCGCATGGTGATACAGGTGACTCATTTGCAAACAGAGGCATGCACAGTAATTGACTGTAGTAGATCAGATCATGCGTAGTAGTAACGTCAGTTTCAAAATGCTCTGTAGGCTATGTGGCCCACTTCTTGTGAAAGTGCTTACTCATTTATTTCAGGATTTCATTGTTGAACAGTACAGCTATTTATGGTTTCTTTCAGGCAAAATGCTAAGAGTTTTTCAAAAGGCTAGCCTCAAATGTGAAGGGGGGGGGGGGGCACATCAATAAACTTGCTTCAGACAGGTTTGAAATCCGTCCCTTGAGTCTATTACATGCTCACACGCTTCCTGAACGTCATGCATGTTGTTGACGGTTTATGCAGGGGCGGTTCTAGCTTGTTTGGTGGACTGGGTGAACTCCCCCTCTGCCAAGACCAACTTCAGGTTCTGCTCTTGGCTGATACACAATGTAAAACACATAACTGTATGATGAAAACAATGTAACTGTGGCTTCAGTGTGGGCTATGTAAAGTTCTGTTAACCTTCTTTGCTTTTCATAACACTCTTCATCACAGTTCTAAACTAACTTAAAACATTACATTTGTTTATGGAGTCAAAATGGAACGACTCGCGTTATGATAGAATGTAGGCTATTGTATAGGTATGATTCGCCTCAGCAAATAATCCAGACCATACATCTTATTCCAGCACTGAAATCGTAGCCTGTTTGCTCATATAAAACCAACTTATTGCATTTGTATCGTGCTTTTCAAGACACTACAAGCTATAAGCATGTATGCCATAGCCTATACCTAAACAAATGGGTGGTTTGATTGTGCCGATTTCACAGAGAGGGGCCAATGTAAACCTAATCGAGAGGAGCCAGTATGCACCTGCCAGGAGAGGCTGGTGGTCCTGGGCCACTGGCACCAACTCCAGGCCTTGGCCTGGCCTGGCCTGATAGTCTGAACGTGACTATTGCATGCATACAAACAATTTTATTCTCGTCTTTCACAAAACTATTTCAGACAATATGTCCTGAATTATGAAAGCATGTACTAATAGAAACACAGTTCAGTAATGTGACCAACATTTAAATGGGAATGGGGGTCTTGGCTGAAATTGTTCTCTCTTTTTTTGCCCTGGGAAACTGCCCAAGTCGCCCATGTCAGAACCCACCCCTGGGTTTAGCAGAGTTGCACCCACTGTGTAAATGAATGTGGAGTGTGGGTTTACTTCACAAACATTGAGATGTATTCATCGATTGTATAGATGAATATAATCAAAACAAAGCAAAATTAAAATGACTGATACATTTCACAACTATATAAATGATTATCTACCACAACATTCAGATGACTTACTGACAGCATAATCAGTGTCATCCCATATCAATGTTTATTGAGCTTCCTTACTCTAATGGAACAATGAAAGAACAGGATACACCCCATACTGCTTATGTACATATGGTCAGGGCATGAAGGAATAAACAGTTGCCATTCACTTAAACAAAAAGGCAATACTGACACCTGTTGGTACATTATATACAAATCAGCAAACTAGCAGTTCTGGTACTCACCACAGGGCCATGCTCAAGGCCTACATTCAGGCCAACCCACCACTAGGGACATCACTGCCATACCTTTGTTTATCGAGAATCCCTGCTTGGGCCTATTACCAAATGATATATACCGGTTATTTCAGTAAAGGGAGCAAACAAGCATGGATTTTAAAAAATAGTTTCATAATAGACTTACTATTGATTTTGTTTATCGAAGCCTTGCTAGTGACTGTAAAAAACATAGGTCTACTGCCGTTGTTATGGACAGGAGAACTTTTTTTTTTCTCTGAACTACACCGCAGTACTGCAAAATGTTTATGTCCAGATTAGAGTGCAATTTGTCGTGTGCAAGTGATGCAATTACTGCAGAAATACTTTATGTCCACTCTTCCTCCATACCATCACAGGCTGAGTAGATAAAGATAGATAGCTATAGATACTTTATTATTCTGGAACTTCAGACATTATGTAGGCTAGTTTCCATGACATAACATACACAGAACATACACACTCACATAGCCTACACTACAACTAGATTCAGTTGTACCAGGGAAAGTGATCTAGTGCAAAGAGGTGTTGGAGCAAGGATACTGCCAGCTACCTAATATCAGAAATATGTGGAACAATACTTATTCCAGTCCTTGGAATGGAAGGTTCTGTGCATGGGGCTAAAATGTCCAGTCATTGTGTGGAGGCAGTCCAGAAGTAGCCTGGGAATGCCCATGCTGCCTTGCGCACTCATTCTGAATTGCTAGGCAGCCTGGAGACCATGGCTGAAATTTTCGCATGGATTTGGGAACCAATCACAGAGCTAGGATCGATGGCAAGACAATGCACAGACTATTGGACAAACTGAACTTCACATTCCGTACGGGAAAATGAATAGAAGGTCCCCAGACTAAATCTCACTTGTGATTTAGTCTGGCATTAGCCAAGTTAGTCCAGAAGCAAACATGCTGTGAAATGTGCAGATTGAAGTAGTACACAAATCCAGCTCACACCTCCCCATCTGTGAGGCATTGTACCCCTTAGGACAGGGGTGGCCAAACTTTTCTGTTTGTGGGCTGCATGCTGAAAGATGCCAAGGACCAATGCAAAATTAAAAATCTAATTATGAACCAGTTTCAAGTGAAAGAGCGACTGCAGACCATCTAATACTACATTATTTAATGATATTATTGACAAACATGTCACACCAGTACTGAAACTATGACGTGTGATGGATATAGTATAATAGATTAATGTAACAAAGGGCCACATCAGAACTTATTTTTTTAATTCATGGCGGGCCACATGAAAGACAGCAGAGGGCCGCATTTGGCCCCCGGGCCTTAGTTTGGCCACCCCTATACCTTACGACTATGGATGAACTTAAACAGCTGGAAAATCTTATGATTCAACAAACTAAACAGCATAGTCTACAGTATATTCTCTAAAAGCTTACACACTGTAGATGTATATGCAGGCCTTCTGATATAATGTCCCACCTTCTTCCACACTGTAGACTGCATAGTAGTATTTGCACTGAAACGCATTGATTTTCGATATCCTACCTATGAGGTCGAAATAAGTAGCGCATCTCAAAACTGTCAGTGCTGACATTTTATATCATAGCCAGACTTTTCACAAAATAAATGTTTAGTTAAAGGTTTAGGCCAATGACCTAAAATGTAGGACTATTCAAATACACACATAACGGCAAAAAAGTTATTAGTAGCCTACTGTATCTCTTCATCCATGATATAGGCCTGCCCTATCCCTAGGGATAGGCATGAAACAGAGATAGCACACAATGCTTTCACTCAAGGCCTTCAGATTGGTAGTTCTTCATCGAGAAGCCCCCTTCATCCGGACTCCTGGCCAACCCAATGTCTGTAACGAGATTGCTGGAGACAATTAACTGCTAGGGACATGTCCGTACTGCTGGGGGCGCTCGAGTGACACGACATGATCAACCCAAAGGCGCAATGATTAAAACTGGACTTGCGGCTTTTTACTAAACTTTTTTTTTCGTCTCAACGAACCAGCGCGGCTCGGCGGCTGCTCTCTGGAGAGAGGAAGTATACTAGCCAGAGCAGACTGGCCTCCGTCTAATAGGATGCGGGTGTTGCTTTTCGTGAACTTAGGGTAATGTCTGACGAGTGATTCCAGTTTAATTTATTTGACCGATATTGTTTGTAGCGAAGTAAATGCTTGTAAGTTTATTATTGGCGAAATTCGCCGAGTTGGCAGGCAATTAGTAACTTATTTAGCAAGCTAGCTAGCAATTAGCTGCACAACAAACTGGCATTAGTTGAGAGGGTAGAACTTGGTTTGAGAATCGCAGATAAGGCAAACTGCCCAGAAAGCTTTGTTTTCAGTCTCGGCAGAGCAGTGACTACGAGAGGAGGACGAACACATAACTTTATATAATTTCTTCGGAGTAACTTGATGAGGTAAGTACACGATGTGGATGTGAGGTCTTTTGTCATATGATGTGGAAATAATACTAAAGCATACTGGCTAACGGCTATGTTAGCCATTTTGCGCTAACAATGTTAGAATGAAATCTTTTATATGGAGTAGCATAACATGGTTATCTCTACGTTAACTCAGTTAATTGATGTAGACATAATTACAAGTAAAGTGGAGTGGCTTTGGGAACTTGCCAGTATTGGTAATGTCTATTGACAGTTTTATTCCATGTCATGTAACTTTTACGTTATTGTAACGTTAACCAAAACGACAAACGTGGACGACTCAGGAAAAGTTAATTCAGCTAATGTTCCTATTGCTAGTTAGCTAGTTTGGTGGATGCATGTGAAGTTTAGGAATAAGGGAGGTGATTAATTTATACCACCGACTGGTTGTAAATATATCGTTGTTTGTAGAGCTTTTGTTTAGAATGATGCCCTACGATAGCTAGGTCGCGAAGAACGATGCTGTATGTCAATGTCATATTGTGGGTCGAATAGCACTAAGTTTGATTTTTCTTTCCTGCCATGGGCTAACATTGATTGGCCTCTTTTATATCTGCCCGAATAGCTAGCTAACGTTGTATAAGGACAGATTGTTATCAACAAATCTGGCAGGCTTCTTTAAATATATTTTTCTTCAAGATACTACACTTTGGTTATTTCATTTTCATGATCAGGCTTGTAAGAATGACAAAACAACATCTCTGTGAGTCGGAAAAGTGGTCCTTTTCAATGTAACGTTTCCCTCGTTCTGTTTGGCTAGCAAGGCCATTGTCATTTACTATCTAGGGAGATCTTGCAACTTGTTGCAAATTAGCATGCAGCCAGTGGTTCTCCAGTTTAGCTGATGAAGTAAAGTTTGTTTTATTTTGTGTTACAAGGTTGGGGGGTGGGCTGTTAGCCTCTTGTCTCAGCACTGTCTTTTTTTTAAAATGATCTGCACACTCTGTTGCACCTTCCAGTTGTGTTGGTTCGTTGTTTTGATTAGAAAATTGAGATCCGAGTTCACTAGTACAATGTCTTCCCGAGCTTGCAAACTGACCTAAATCCCTTCTTTTTTTTAACATGAGTAATGTCTCTGCATCGCCGCCATGGAAAAAACAGATCATGTTGCCTGAAAGTAGTGGATGGAAAAGGGAGAAAGAAATGTTGGCCTCTGTATGCGCTGCGGCTTTGGTTGGTGTTACGGCTAAATGGAGCAAGGCACTCTCCACTAGAAATAACCTAATAACGCACAGCTCTGGTTTGCATCACGTAGAGAGGTACACAGCATGTCATATTATACACTGCATGTAATATGCTGTTTTTTAGATTAATGCCATTAATGACCGAGTCTATATTCAATTAAGTAGATTACGAATACACAGCTAGTGTGAGACGATTGGCGAACTCTCCGTCGATTGAATTTGAGTCTACCTATCTAAAATCTTGTGCAGGAGTTCGATCAATAAGCGCATTAACACAATACAGAGGGCCCTCTCAGTCTGCTCGAAGCTCTTTTTCATCCTCCGAGAGGGACCATATGGCATTCAGCTCACATCCTCCTCTATCCGGACTATGGTAGCGAATAGAGGAGATTGGAAACGTGGGAGGAGAAAGGCGCAGGAGGAGTGGTCGTTTTTGAGTTGTAGGGAACTAATTGGTTTAACCGTTTTGAAGCGCTAGAATGGAGGAAATCAAGAAAAGGGCATAAAATCTGAATCGACAAACAGGTAAGATGATTCAAAATGTCGAATGTGTCAATAGATACGGAGCAGAGCTGTGTTGTAAACGTTAGAGACGATAATGTTGTAGAGGGCATAGACACGGTCTAATGAATCCCCTTGATATTGTTACCTCCGCAGGGGAAAGCGCAGAGCGTTCTGCAGACCCTTTCTCCGAATGGAGCTGTTGTTGCATGATAGTTTTTGTATATTATGATACCTAGGAGACAGAATTAAAGAGCAGCAGAGAGGAAGATGTACATTTTCTCTGTTCAGTCAGTATTGTGACTGACCAGCTAAAGGTTTAGGTAGTCGTTTTATTCATGGGAATATTTGTATGTCTGATGCTGTGAGCAGTGAAAGACCAGTTCATTGACACCTGAGCCATTCAACCTGTGTTGCTTACATGAAAATGGAATTTTTTTAAGGTTTCATTGTCCAATATTCTCCTGCTTTCCAAGTGGTGTCTGTGACTTGTATTATCCTAACTATTGATTGGCAGTGACTGATCTATGGCATATTGAACTGACCATTATATGACCAGGTATAGTTTTATCTGCATGGTTCCTTACCACGTTGATTCTCGGTGGTTAATCTGAACAAGCTCATTACTCAGGATTCTAGCATTCCATTGGCATTTTAGAGTGCCAGTTGGCCAGGTAGAGGTCTCCAATGGCACAGCTGGGCTGGTTGTGTTGTTGCTTTTTAACGGAGCTCTGAAGCCGTCTGACAGGAATGTCTATGGGTGTGTCGTTCTGTGGAGAGAGGGGGGCAGAGTCTTTGAGTTGTGAGTGCTTAACCGAGCTATGCAGTGTGGATTCCTGATGACGTTAGTTCAACACCGGCGCATGGAAATTGTTTAAGTTGTAATGCCAGGCGGCAGAAGCTTTTTGGACCGTGCAGTGCTGTCCTGGTAGCTCTGTGGGCAGACGGAGACCGTTAGCGTTTATAAATATCCATAATTACAGTGTGTACCAAAATACAAGACTGCACTAAAAAGTTGCCTTTTATTGGGCTTTCATCACCCTCACCACCTACACCACCTACAACACCAAGTTTCAGCGTTCATAAAAGACAGTGTCTGCATTTCATTTGGCTGTTAAAGTTTGCTTGGAAATCCCAGCTTTGCTGTCTTGGCTGTCAAAGTATAGCAACATCTTATCTATTCATGTCCTAGGTCCACAAAATTTTGGGAAGGGAGTCACCACCCAGGCTCTTGCGTCAGTAAGTGCACAAACCAGACACGTTGTTCATCTAATCAAGGGCTTGTTACAGCTCTGACTTCAGTTGGGTGTTTTAAGAGGGGAACAAAAAGCCTGCAAGGTGACATTGGGTGCACACACACATGAGTGTTGGGAAGTGTTGGGAATGGGCGCATCTGCTTGCTCTCCCAGGACTCGAGGTCAGGGTGGCTGGTGTGCTGGTGCTCAGCCCTCTCTCCCTCCTCTCCTCTCTCCCTCCCTGCTGCCTGACTGGGCCTCTGACCTCATGCAGGAAGTGCCCTGTCTGGCTTGCCGAGTGTGGACAGGATGACTTGATGTTTACGCAGGCCAGCGTGAACCGCCCCCTCCATCCTCTGTGGCCGGCCCAGTGGAGCTCGTCCACTCCTAGACTCGCCCCGTTCCCTTGGGCTCCCTCCATGTGAATGAAGCCTATTTTCTACAATTGCCTGTCCGGGACTTTGTATCTGATGTGCCAGAAATGGTCTTGGAAAGTGCTACTTTAAGCAACTGTGTGTGTGTGTGGTGTGGCTCTGTTTAATGATAAGTGCCATTGTCGGGCCAGTATGAGTTCACTGACTGTAAATAGGCCAAGATTTTTCAAGCTTTTTATAAAGTGCTTGTAGTGAAGAGCAGAGTGGGTAACAGAGTGTTAGCATAGCTATTTGTTCTCCTCTGTTTCTCTCCCATTCACTCTACATCCACTGTCCCAGCACAGCTAGGCTAGTCGCAGTGGTACCACTGTTAAGCTGGCATACGGAATGACCAGTACAACTGGCGCGGGCAGGGCGTCTCTGTAACGAGCCGCTCCTGATGAATCTGTTGGCTGGCGAAACCACAGTGAGTCAGAGGGCAGGACCATGCTCGCTGGCCATCTCTGTGCCACAGTAAATGTTGCCATAACAGTGTCGCCAAGTGACCAAATGATGGAAGGGGAAGGGGAAAAAAAAAGTACCGGCCATCCAGCTAATTTCTGTAAACCTTCTGTAACACTGCAGTGAGATGAATGACAAATTGTGAATGGTGAAAAGTGTGATTTTAAGCTGCATTATTTTTATTTATTTATTTTTTTTTTTTTCGAAATGGTGATTTCTTCTTTCTTTTATTTCATTCTTCTTGTTCACATTTTGACGTGTGGCTAACCCAGTTTGAAAAACCAAACAAATTGTAAATCCAAAACCACAGCAAGAAAATCTGTGATTTGAGAGGCTGTGTTAAGATCCCTAATGTGCTTATGCACACATCTTAGTACATCAATCCTGCAGGCACCCAAACACTGCACAGAGATACTGCATGGTGAGTAGCCATGGCCAAGCCTAACAGGATGAGAGGATTTCAACAAAGGATCAGATAAGCCTCTTATCATGGCTTGCTCGTCTCTTGTTTCTCTGTCAAGAAATGCCAGGTAAACACGTACAGCAATAATGACTGATAACACGGAAGCCAATTTTTTAATACCTGATCTTATAATTCCTTTTGTCAGAGCGGTCTTATTGTCTGGAGAAGGAAGTAGGAAAGGAGACAGCTTGAACCTAGCATGGAAGTGTTTTATGGGTGGCTACTCCGCTGCCAGAACGTTGTTGTGTGTTTGGGAAGTGTTTTCAAAACGAGACCCACATCAGTGCCCATTCACAATATTCCCTCTATCCGGCCCTCTTCCCCTCTGCCTCTTCCTGAGTTTTGCATACAGCTGCAACGTCCAGAAAAGGTCCTCCATGACCCTTTTTTCCCCCCCTTTTCTATTTTCTGTTTGTATCTGAATGGGCATCTGCTGCAAAATCACATGTGGAACCATTCTGGACAGATCCTCCTGTGCTGACGGAAGACGAGAGCTCTGAATATGTTGGTCGATGCCCACAGCCGCCACTAAATAGAGGATGCTGGTTGGCATCACTTTCAGATGCCTCTCGAGGAGGTTTTTTTTTTGTGTGTATGGATGCGCTCAGTTTGGAGTTTCAGGTTTCAGCCCATCAGGCTGATGAGGACCATATTTCTTTCCTTTGCTCCACAACAGCAGCCTGCAAGGCCCTCTAAGGGTTCTGTATGGTGCCTTGTTGCTTTTTGCCATGCCTGTCTCTAGCATAGAGGTATTTGCATGACATTTACATAGAAACCACATGTTAGGAGTAGTGATTTCATGAAAGCCATTCGATGGAGGCTGATGCCTGAATAAGAACCAGTTGAGACTGACTGACTGAAAAAAAGAACATCACATTTCGGATATTTTCAGACAGTGAGTAAAGTAGGTGAGGCAGCTGTTCTGTAGGACACCCACCCCACCCCACTCCACGCCTTTGACTGTTCAGAGCTCGATGTGGGAGAGGTGATTGTGAGAGCTCCAGTAGTGGTAAACCCTGATGGCGAGCTCTCAATGTGTATTGTCCAGGCACAGTACTTGTACAACAGACACCCG
>JASCQY010000002.1:4756069-4770038 GCA_030264315.1 Sardinella tawilis
GGTATTTGAAAAGTCCTGGCTACGGCCCTGTTTGGATAATATAATTTGAGTTTGTTTTCGGGGCCCTGTTCAGACAAAGCCTCTGGTGTGTTTACATTAGACAAAGGGTCAAAGAAGGAGAGGCCACACTCAAGCCTAACACAAAACTGTTTTAAAAAACAAATGGTGAAACAATAGAAACCATAAATACAAAAACAAAAAGTAGGAAACAAACATTTGGGGTCGAGCCCATCATCAGCATTTCTAGTTTGAAGGCCTCCCTTCTTTGACTCTGAATTGACTTTTTGGAGTCAAGCACTGAGCTAAACACTTTTCAAGACAAAGGTACAGACGTTACCTCTACATTAAGACAATGCTGCAAAAAATGTTTTAAGAAAAATGTACTTATTTCAAGCTAAATTATCTGCCAGTTGAGCAAGAAAATTGCACTTACTAAGATTTCTTGAAACAAAAAAAAGTACAGAGAAAAAGTCTTGATTTAAGAAAAAAATACTAGTTAAGCTAATTTTAGTAGTCATTTTAGTTATTTAAGCAAATAATAAGATTAATTGTCTTGTTTTTCTAATTCCAGTGTCTAGAAACTAGCCTAAATTGACAAATGTCACAAAATACATTTGATGTTATAGTCTAGTAACTCTAGTTACTCTAGACTCTAGTTCGTCAGGCTGTTATGAGCTTATATCTCAGCAACAAATTGATGATCAGATTCAAACCATATGTCCTACTTTGCCTCCTGGCCTAGAAAAAAATTACATCATCTTGCATTTTAAAGGAGAAGTTTGGTGTGAATCAATCCATAGCCCTGTTGTTCAAGGTCACTGAATGCTGTTTATAGGAAAAAGAACGAAAAATTTTGAAACAACATAGGCTGAATAATGAACCGGGCAACTAACACTACGTAAATGGGGCATAGTGACATACTTTCAGTTTCATTTCGCTATGCCCCATTCAGTTAAGAATAGTTATACTACGGCTTGATCAAATTTCCTATTGTGATGCACTATTTGGAACATGCATTATGCACGGCTTCGAAATCAAATCGTTGTGAACTTGAACTGTATGATGAACGCAGCATTTCAGTTTAGTGGCCGTACCAACGTTTGCAGCACAGCAACATTGTAACTTGTGATCGAGATGATTTTCAAGCCTGTTATGCGTTTGGGAGTACAGGAAATGGTGATTTTACAAAATTCAAAACAGGGTAGAATCTTTGGATTCAGCACTTGAAAACGACTGATGGAACTAACGACCGCTCTTGATCATAGCAACCAGCCATTTAGAACTAGTAACGGCAGTTTATGCTGGTAAGTTTTGATTGAGACAAAGTGTGGAGGAAAGGAGTAGCTATGCAAATGAGCCTGTGTTAGCTATGAAAACATGTACTATGTTAGCAAAACAATGTAGCACAGATGTCGCAAGCCGGTGCAAGCCGTGGTATAAGCGGGATAATAAACTCCACGCCGTGCATATACAATATAGAAAAATAATGCACTTATAGAATGGTAAAGGCCCCTCCGCTGCACGTCGGGAGCCTTATCACCACTTCGAACGTGCATTATTTTTTTATGCACGGTGTGTCGTTTATTATCCCTTATTATCCCAATTTTTTTTGTTGTTCTTTTTGCTACAGACAGCATTTAGTGACCTCTAACAACAGGGCTATGGATTGACTCACACCAAACTTCTAGGGATAGGCTACTGTGGAGAACCTCAAGACCCACACATACCTGTAGGCCTAATGTGCAGACCAAGCCTATTAACATTTTGATGCATGGGACCTACTAACTCAAAAACACAACTCATCAAGAGAGATCATATTGAAAGTCTGTGATTCATTGCCACAAAACATAGTGACATTGACAAGAAAAAAGTCCAGTTATGATGCTATAGCTGCTTCCAGATATACGTTAAAGTAATTTTCATGTGCCACTGTCTTCAGATCAATTACTTTAAAATCGTCAATAGTGATTATCTTAATGAGTTAGTTTTGATTTAAAATATAGTCTTACTTGACTAGATAAAATCAAGTAATGTTAACCAGGATGCATTTCCCTCACGAAATAAGAAAAACTACCTCAAAATTAGAGGAAATATCCAAGTAAGACAATTCAAGACAAAATATACTGAAACATACCAAATGCAGGTAATTCTATCTCAATAAGTAAATGAATCTTAAAGTCTAACAAGATAAATATTCTTGATTCTGGGAAATTATACTAGGAAAGATTTTCAATTTTTGCAGTGAAAGGGCACCATCGACCCTGAGAAGTCTGGAGTCATGATGGTAAAGTCCCCAGGAAATGTTTTGCTAACTTTGCTTAGTCTCTTACTTCCTGCTGTGTGTCAGATCATGTCCAGCTCCTCACTAAACTGTAAATATAACAGACCTAATTACTGGAACAATCCTAGAACAGACTTTAATGAAGTGTCTAAAGTTTGTAGTAATTCTACTTTGCTTACACTGGTCCAACAGTGAACAAGTAGCAGAAATGTACAGTATTTTATGATATACAGTATGTCTTGATTAATAAATAAATCAAACACTGGATGATATTTGTTTTATTTTTACTGTTTCTCATGGTAGTCTTTTTTTCCTGTCATTGTCTCCTTTTCATTGATCCGATTTTAGTTCTCTCTTTTGGAGGCTCCAAGTATTCTTTGGCAGTCGCCCAGTAGGTGGGCTGCTGGTGGTGAGCAGAAAGGACCAAACTGACCCCCTTTTCTTCCCATTTCTCAGACCAACACCACACAGCAAAGACATGGCACTTCACCAACAACATTCTATTCTGCTTCAGTGTTTTCCACTGCTGTTGCTGGGTAACTAAATACACATTCAGACCCACATTGTAAAACAACTATGAAGTCATTTATTTTCATTTCATACAGTAAAATTCTAAGCTGTTTTTACAAAGCTTCTGTTTTTTTACTGTTGTTGCAGGCTCTGTGGTTCATGCATACAGTTTGAGTATTCAGCCCAGCCAGCTGTTTGTGGAGCTGGGTTCTGATGTCAGTCTCAATTGTTCCACTGATTGCCTTGGAGGACAGACCTCCTGGGTCGCTCAAGATGACAGTGACTTTACTACAACTGCAGTGAGACAAGGAAGTATTCTCTCTATTCAGCCAGTGCATGAATATCATGCTGGACGTTATGTTTGTACATCACATTGCAACGAGCAACACAAGAGGGCTTCTGCCAGGCTCAATGTTTTCTGTGAGTTTAATATGCTGCGATTCATAATTGATTTTGTTGGGGTTGGAGATGCCATATGTATTGTATATACATATATATATGTATGCCATATTGTTTGTATTTGTGTTTTTTTATAGACTTTCTTGACCCAGTGTTGTCTGTGGATCCTCTGCATCCTGTTTCTGGCCAACCAGTGCAGGTTAACTGCACAGTCAGAACTTACTCCAGTAGTGACTACAAATTAGACATCAAGCTATTTGGAAAGGACCAAGTGAAAGGATTAATTAATACGTTTTGCAATGAATCCAATTTCTGCAACCACATACTGTCAGCTACTGACCGAAGGGGAGGAGAGAGAATTGACTACATGTGTTTGTCTGAGTTCACAGTGTCTGTGCGCACCATTAGAAAAACTGCAAATGCAACAATATTTTTCCAAGGTAATGCATATACAGATATTTTTATCATTTGTCTCATTCTTGAGCCATTTACGAACCCAGTTAAATTTGATCACTCCAATTCTGTAAACCTTTAATCTGTTTTAGTGAGCTTTATATGTGTAAACATGTATGTCTGACTCTCCTTTCGGCCACTATAGCAGCGGACTCTACACAAGATACCACCCCTGCTATGAACTCTTTGGCCAGCAGTACTGCTACACCAGTGAAGTCAATAACTAAAACATTCCACATGGAAAGTAAGTTTATATATTTTTCTGTATTTTGTCAAATTTTAGACTTTGCATGGTAAACTACATAAAATCTACCTTCTGTTTATTCAAGATGCCATTACTTCAGAACCTAGTTATCCGTATAGAACTTTGGATACAGTGTCTTCCAAAGGACACGTCACTTCATCTCAAGCCATAAGGTCATCTCCACAGGAAGGTATTAATATCTTCTCAACATCTGAAAATATCATTAACCATTATAAATGCCTACAGTGTTTTGTCAGATATAGCATACCTCTGCTTCATCCTTCACCAAAGTTTTCATTGAACACAAAAGGTTTGTTTGCTTTGCATGTTGGGCCTGTTGAATGCGGAAAAACTCCATGTTCAAATTTCAGTTTCCAACTTTGAATTTGAGTTGGCATGCGTATTTTTTTTATTTTTTTCGATTATTATTTTTCGATGAGATTCGAGAGTTCTATGCAATTGCTAAAATGTGCAAGTGTTACACTGAACTAATCAAGCATTTGAGTAACCAAGTGTTTTGTCTGTGATTAAGCCTACATTTCACGACGATAAGTTAAAATGAAATCAAAACACTTCTTTGATCTTCTTTGACACAACTGATATTGCCATTTCCTGTTAAGGGTGTGTGTTCCTGATGGGCCACATCTGGATGCTCAAATTATTACAGACACGTTCCATCATAGTTTTAACTTAACTGGCAAAGTTCCAAGTCACTCATGAGGAAAAGGAGATGGGTGTGTCAGTTTGGGATTCAGACAAGCAAGGAACAAACAGTTTTGTTATCAACAAATATTCAAGATCCAAAACAAACAGGGCAACAGTATCTCTCAAAGAGAAACAGTCTAGTTCAGTTCATAGCCTCGACCAGGGGTGACCAAACTAAGGGGGCCAAATGCGGCCCTCTGCTCTGTTTTACGTGGCCTGTCATGAAATTTTAATTTACTGTGGCCTGTTTTTACATTCATCTACAGTAATCCATTGCACATCATAGTTTCAGTACTGGTGTGACAGGTTTGTTGATAACATCAGACAGTGTAGCATTAGACAGCCTGTGGGTTTTCAGATCTAAAACGCAGTCGCTCTTTTACTGGAAACTTATTAAAAACTGAAAAACTTCATTTTGCATTGGTCCCTGGCTGCTGAGATTTTTCAGTGTATGACCCGCAAACAGAAATGTTTGACCACCCCTGGCCTAGACAAAGATGCATGCGTCAACCTAGGAAGTGCATACATGGTGAGAGTTACTGGATTTCTTGCTGAATGTAACCCCAGCAGTGTATTCCCAGCAGCACAGGAAATGGGTTGGTGGAAAGATGAAGTAGAAATATGTTACCTTGTGCCCACGG
Source organism: Sardinella tawilis (assembly GCA_030264315.1). Lineage (NCBI taxonomy): Eukaryota > Metazoa > Chordata > Actinopteri > Clupeiformes > Clupeidae > Sardinella > Sardinella tawilis. The sequence continues at coordinate 4,761,303 of JASCQY010000002.1, forward strand.
CTTATAAAACTTTGGCAAACTTATCCTCAATGTTCTGGGAATGTTGGGGGTGGGGGCTGGGGGCCTCCTATTGTACTGAATAACACTAGTGCAGTGGCATGTCCTGGAAGGATATTAATGTCTACAATGGGGCTTGTTTACATGTATCTAGTATATTTTGTATATTTTATAGTATCATGTATATTTTTATAAACTCATTTTTTTTATCCATTTGATGCATTTGATGCCTTTTGTCTACAGTTTAAGTGTTATCTCTGTCTAATTATGTAACCCTTTCTTCACACACTCAGTCTAAGCAAAAAGGGTCATCATAACAAAACAGGAATATTATGATAATAATGAAAAAAAAAAAAATAATAATATAATTCAACCTGGCAAATATTTTACAGGTTCAACTACACAGTTTCCTGACCATGGAGAAGACTCTAAAACTGTTGAAAGCCACTTGCTAAAAGCAGGTGACTATTGGCATGTATAATGTTGCTCCAGTACTCACTGAATACTTTTGCTTTGGACAAAATTGATTAAAAAAACTGTATAATTCAATTCATACCTGAATATTTGACAGGTTCAACTCTACAGACTCATGACTACAGAGACGATTCAAATTCCGTTGAAGGTCATCATGCTATAAATTCAGGTAATTTCTTTTTGTCCGGATTTGGCATGCAACTAAAGGTTTCAATCAGTGACTAAGTTTTGTGACACCTTGTAGGATTGTATGATATCAGTACTGAAACTTTAAATCCTCTCTTTTTTTGTTCTTTTCCAGTTGGGATTGTTCACAGATTCATCAGTTCAAGCTTGGGTAGGTTGTTTAGTAACCTTCTTTCTTTATGGGAATAAGGTCTTCAGGTCTAGCCAGGCTAGCACTGCCTAATGGTTCTGGCCAATTTCATTTGCCTCCACCATATAGTCAGGAAACTATAGCGTTTCGTTTCCGTTTGCTCAGTCTCCTCCGGTGGACAGACCACTCAGCGAACAGAGATTTGCGTCACGATTGGTTGAAGCCACGACCAAAAAGTGGCAATTGGTTGTAAGCAGAAAGTATATAGGCTACCTACCAGTACCTACCAGGAAGCAAACGAATCCAAATGGATAGAGATCAAACACTTTATGAAATGGAATGAAATAAGTGGCTGATACATCAGGCTACTTCAGGTCTACAAGTAAAAAAAAATAGGCCTATATACTGTATGTTCTTGTCTAAAGAAGAGGAAATGTTAACAGATGAGTAAACAGAAATGCTGCAAAATCTTTAGGGAAGCTAATGCTAAAACTGTTCTTTTTACTCACTGTCTGTTTTAATTTATGTCGACTGAATATTTGACAGGTTCACCTACACAGAGTTACGACTACGGAGAAGACTCCAATGCTGTAGAAAAAAGTCATGCAGAGAAATCAGGTTAATATGATCATTTCAGCCTATGAACATTAAAATAGGTCTAGACCATTTTGCAGTAGGCTTAGGCTATTTGATGAAGTGCAAATATCCTCAGCAACTGCACTGAGGATCCAAATGAATTAAATTATTAAAAAATGTTCTATATTTCTCATGTCTTGTTTCAGAGGAGAATGTCAGCAGACTCACCACTTCAATATGTACCACTGGGGCACTGTTGGTTTCTGTCATGGGAGTAGTGGCCTCTGTCTACAAGTATGGAAGGAAATCACTTTGTCTCGGAGGCCCCAAAAGAAAAGAAAGAAAAGAAAGCACAGATGAATTAAAGGAACTGCCTTAAAACTGATGTGAAATCTATGTAGCAATTCATATAGAAGAGATATATAAGCATATGCCTACCCTATTCTTGCAAGTTATTTTCTGCTAGCCTACCTAAATTAATAAAAATATTTCATATTTGAAAATTGTGGTCTGATTCTTTTTAGTTGTGATTTGTTGTCTGCATAGACTAACAGAAGTGCAAGTGTACATCCTTGGCTATATTTCATTCTTCTTTATACTTATTTTTTATTTGACACTTAGTTCCATGTTCCTTGTTGTCAGTACACAACTCTTCTTTTACTCTATGCTCTTCGCAGACAAAAAGACCAACCCCCTTCGAATCTTACGTTCTTGCGTAAAATCCTTGCGACATCCGGCAGGTTCAAACATGGCGGCGTCTAGGCTTGAAATAAATTTTATTAGGTTATTGTCGCGATGTGAATCAATCGCTTCAGAGAAGCGAGGGGAAACAGAATGGAGACTCGACAAGGTAACCCTTAATTATAATATAGTCTATAGTTTCTGTTCTCTCCGGTGGATGAATTTGTTGTCAGACGGTGGCGTTTTAACATGCAGTTGCCGAGCTAACCTCTTCTGACGTTATGGCTACTCTGCGCTAACTTCGCTTACAGCTTGAGCCACGTCGTCAGCATCTGAATCTGACAGCCGGGTGAAACCGGTGTCCCTGATGCTTGTTTTATGGCAGAATAAAACAGTTTTAAATCCCTTTAAGCTGCAACGTAGATGTCAGACATGTAATGTTAACCCCGAACATCTCAAATGTATCTATAGTAATATTAACAGAGATGCGTTTAGCATTTCTCCTGTCTTCCATCTGTGAGAGTGAAGTTACTGTTATCAGATCTTTGGAAATATATTAACGTTAGATGTCGTGGTGATTAATGAAGCCATCTTTTAGGCATGGATACATTAGGCTGCCTAGCGATGACTAATGTTGTTTTGTTTGTATGACCATTGCAAAGATAGACTGAGCTACTGCTGATGTTTGTTAACGTTGACTAGGAAATGTTCACGTTTCCATACCACCCAGCTTTTACTGTGACAGGAGCAAGTTATCCAGAAGTCACTGGAAATGTTAGAATGTGTTTTTTTTTTTTTTTCATCATTTATTTGAAAAAGCTTAGTTAGTGCGTTGGCAAATGGTGGAAATGTTGAGCAGTGACGCTGGATCACGTTCACAGGACCCGTGCTCTTATGTCTCAATATTAAATTGTATTAAACTTTTTTCCTTTTTAATCACATAAGCGTTTTACAATGTCTCAATGCTTGCAAAGAGGCTTGCATGTCTGTAAACTGGTAACGTTACGAAAACTCACGTTTCCTATTTTCTTTCAGTATGTTGGTGCCCTAGAGGAAATGTTGGTGGCACTCAGGAAAAATCCAAGGTGCATCTTTTGTCTTCTTGCCTTTTTATTTTACTTTTAAAATAATCGGTAGAAGTATATATACTGATCAGAATGTTAACGAATTCTTACCCCTTTCAGCAAACCAACTCCTGAAGTGTTGACCGATTACACTCGAAAGGTAGATTTCCTGAAGGGCCTGTTGGAAGCTGAAAAAAAGGTTCGTTGTACACACTTCAGACAACTTTCATATTATGACTGAGTAATTTTCTAAAAAGGCATGCAGGCTTAATATTAAAATATGAATTAAGTTGTGTTAATGATAACAAAGGTGTTCACGATACTTTGATAGTGTTTAGTCCTCATCATAGGTTTCTTCTTCTGAATTTTTTTTTCTTTTCTTTTGTAGTCGTCCTCTGCAGAAAAAGCTTTGGCTAACCAGTTCCTGGCCCCAGGAAGGACACCAACTATATCTAGTGAGAGAATGCCTGCCAGTAAGACTGTTCACATGCAGACGAAGGCCCGATGCACAGGAGAAATGCGCAGTGAACTTATGGGGATGGTGAGCCAAGCCTCCACTGAAGGCCCTGGCAGTAGGGCCTGCAGTCATACTCATATATGTGTTAAAGGACACTGGGATAATGTAACGCTTCTCTTTGCTCTCATCAAGCTTCTACCTCTTTTCCTATGTTACCATCATCCAGTCTCCACATTGTATCTTGCCTCTGGTCCAGTCCAACAGCTAACCCTTGTATAAAAGAATGTTCATTTAGGTTGGAGATCTAGAATATTTATATCCTTGATTTTCTGATATGAGCTTTGCATTCTTCCTCTCTTGTTTACCCACAGGGATCATCAGTTACAGGTAAACATCCTTCATATTTTGCCTCCTCTGCTTTTATACCAGTGTTTTGGTTATTTGGTTATTGATTTTGACAAAATAATAATAATAGCAACATTTCTGACACAGATTCCTCTGACCTGCGACAGAGAAGGTAAGCCTTGGGTATTTTCTGAGATGCACAACAATGAGTTGCAACATAAAAGCAGTAATCGTATTCTAGTTCTTACGCCTCAATCACATAGCAATCAGCACGTTCGCGGTCCATGAAACTGTCTCCTGCGCAAACCGGCTGCTCGAGCTCTCGTTTAAAGTCTATGAGTCCACGCGGGCACCGTGCGGTATGAAAGATCTAATCTGTTAACATGTATTCTGAACAAAAAACGGTGTGAATTTTGGTGTGAATGCGGCGTTAGGGCCTGTCATCTCAGCTGACATGGGGCTCTCTGTGCATGCACAGATCACAAGCATACTTTACAACATAGTTATTCCACATTACTTTTTTTGCTAGTATTACTAGTATTTTGCCATCATAGGGGGATTAGGGGGAAGGTTTTTTTTTAACAAGATGTGTAGTTCAGCATAAAGATTGACTTTTTTTTTTTGGGAGTTATCACATAATGTGTATTAATGATCAAGGTCATATATTCATGAATGACCTTGATCATTTCCTAGTGGCTTATTCTACGCCAGGAGATGGAGTTGCACGCTATGGAGTGTGACTAGGTTTATGTGGCTGTGCTGCACCAGTGGCACTTGGGATGTTTGCATGACTGATCTTTGAGGCAGCTGCCGTCTCTTCCTCTCTCCTCAGACCAGTGCCTTTGGATGAGAGGCAGTCTGCCACTGAGCTTGACGCCATCCTCCAGCACCACCACAACCTGCAGGAGAAGCTGGCTGAGGATATGCTCAATCTTGCACGGAACCTGAAGAACAACACTTTAGCACAGCAGAACATCATCAAGCAAGACAATCAGGTGGGTCCTTTTAAGCCCAAATGCACTGGGCTGAGCTCTTGTGTATCTCTGTCTACTAGCTGTAGAAGACAAGGCATTGAAGGGACTAGCTTCACGTGAGGCAGGAGTTTATGCTGTATATAGTGCAGCTGGCACCATAACATAAATAGCCTCTATGACTTGGGATTACTGCACAGCGACTGTAAAAAAAAAGTATTTTTCTCTAAAAGGCTATGTGTCCCTAGCCTGGCTAACACCAGCCTAAATCTCAATTGAGATTTAGTCTGGGGACCACCTATGCATTTTCTAATACGGGATTTCAGGTTTCATTTGTCCAAAAGTTTGCGCATCATCTTGCCATCTCTCCCCGTTGTGTGAAAATTATGTGAAAATTTTGGCTGCCGTGCAGTTCGGAACGAGCGCGCAAGGCAGCATGGGTATTCCCAGACTAACGTGTCCCTGGAGTGTAAAATATATTTTCAACAGGAAAATGTAGATTATTTCCACAGAGGCGTCTGAAATATGAGATGGTATGAAAGTACGTCAGAAGGTGGCAGTAGTGCTGCAGGTTTGAGCTGGTGCATCATGTTACTTGGTATGATGTGGCAGATGATGAGGAAAATGGATTGTACCCTACTTTTTAATTAAACCGTTATAAGCACAAGTGCATTGCATTTGATTTGAGTGTTATTCAAGCACAAATGAAACGCAACAATCGCTGTACCGAATCCGACAAAATAAGCGATCCGTTTTTTTTGTATTGATTTGATTGTTTCTATCTTTCTCTAGCTCTACTTTTTATGTTTTTTTTTTACAATGTTAAGCGCCTGATTGTTGTCAGAGAAATGTTACAACATCCTTTTTAAGTATCTTTAAGCATTGCCAAGGTGTATTGTAAAACCTCAACCCTTTGTTCTAAGCGCTGACTATTTAAGTTAAAAGTATACATTTGTGACATTTGGCTCTGTGTTTCTCTTTCAGACTCTGAGCCAGTCTATGCGGCAGGCCGATGTCAACTTCGAGAAGCTGAAGACCGAGTCGGACCGCCTGGAGCAGCATGCCAAGAAGTCGGTCAACTGGTTCCTGTGGCTGATGCTCATCCTCGTCTCCTTCACCTTCATCAGCATGATCCTCTTCATCCGAATCTTCCCTAAGCTCAGATGATGACCTGTCTCCGTCCAGACGCCGCTTAGCTAGAGATAGATTCGGAAAAAGAAATCATTTTCCCGTTTACACAAGACACATGTGTGCACGTGCACACATGCACCGCTAGGAGAAGAAGAACAAAAAGAAAAAAAAAATAATCCCCCGAAGTCCTTTGTCGGTATTTATTCTAACCCGAGGAGAAGCGAAGCGAAGCGGCTGAGGCTGTTTGTGTGGATCAGGGAGGAGGAGGAGATGAACACGTTCAGTGTGCGAGCCTTAAGTTACACACAGGGACTGTTCACTTAACCGTCTGTGGCTGGGATGATCAGCTCTGCGTGCCAGTCGGACCGAACTACACTTTCATTCTCATCACAAGGCCTACCGTAACCTCATTCCTCCTCATTACATGCATCCATGGTGCAGGCGTCCGAGCACAGCACACGGAACGACTCCCATCTGGTTTCCATATCTCTCTCTCCGTGTCTCCTCAGTTCTGCCTGTGAACACTGGCGTCCAGTACTTGTCCGGTTTGTGTTATTTATGCAGTCATAGGGAGTGCTATTCCACTGGTCTGTCTGTTTGTTTTTTTGTTCACAGCCTTATCATGCATGAATGGTTGTTTGGATTTGTCAGTTTATTGGAGTAAATTGTACATACGGGATGTTTCCTGTCTTGGTATCCAAGACGTCCTTGATTGCTATTGTGGATTGTGGATTGTGCATTGCAGTCGATGTTTGACCACTACAAATGAGTCTTGTTCATGGTGCCCCCTGGTGGATAAATAGCATTCCTGCATGTTCCTTTGGAACCTCTGAAGTGTTAGAAAAGATAGGTGGTAGTAAGTGCAAAGAACTAAGAGCACAGTTTTGATGGACAGATATCGTCCCCAAATGTAATTATGATCTACTGTAGCTAGACTTGAAGACACCAGGGAGAGGGCTATGGACACTTGATTCCCTATCTCCAAGTGGTTGTCCCATTTTAAATGGTCTCAAACAAAACTGTTGCAAAGGGTCTATTTTGGGAGCAGTCCAGCCTGTCCAGACTTGTTGCTTAAACAAAGTTTAGTTGGATGAGTTCCCCTAGTTTGGAGGCATGAGTTTCTTCCAGCCAGGTATGTCAGAAAAAGACCTGAGGGGTGGGGTTGTGCATGCATGGCTGACTAAAACGGACCTAAGCGTCTCTCTTGTTTGTTTGACATGCCAAGATCATTAATCATCTCTTTTTTTTTTTTTTTTTTTTTTTTTTGTGATAAACTTTTTATTGTTTTTCGTAAACCAAAAGGTTTGAAAGCTTAGATGCATGAAAAATCTATATCACAAGAACTTTCTGTAGGCTACCCTATAGTAATGTTATTTTATTGACAGTAAAAGTAAACCATTGTAAAAATAGACAAAGCAATTAATTAGATTAGTTGTTACTAGAAAAAATAACGCCATAAGTGATGCCATTTATTTTTAATGTCATCATTTTTAACGCCATCATTAATCCGGTCACTCATTGGCTGAATCTGCGCCCATCCAAACTCCAAACTGGAGCTCATTTGGGCTGCGCTCTGAGTTTCTCCCTGAGCCCAAAAATGCATGGGTCAGCAGTTAATCATTTCATTTCCTTGGTTCCTTTCCAAAGTCCACCAATTTTGTTAATGTGAGTGTGAACATGCTAATCAACCCCAGGGCCATGGAAAAGAGAGAGAAGGAGAGAGAGAGAGAGAGAGAGAGAGAGAGAGAGAGAGAGAGAGAGAGAGAGAGAGAGAGAGAGAGAGAGAGAGAAAGAAACAGTTGCACTGAAAGTTTTAGTCGCCCTGCCTACTGTCTGTCCTACTGTGAAGTATTCATCATGTGACAGGGCTGTCCTTCCCCAACCTTTGGCAACACCAAGGGAACACAGACTATCTCTGGAAGCAGAAGTGTCCTTTAGAGGGGAAAAGGACTTCTCTTTTGTCTCCCTCTTTAGGTTCTCCAGCCCTCCAGTTAGCCCAGGAGACTGACGCTGACATGACAGAGCTGTAAGTCTGTTTGATAAGGACATTTTACTCGGTTGAAGAATAGAATTTGTAATTGCCAATCGTACAGCTCATTTCCAAGGAAACCAGGGGTGATGGTGCAACATCATTGAAGAGCTAAAGGTTTTGAGACATCATTATAACACCAGATGTGGGACCTATTGAACACAAGGGATTTTTTTTCCCCCTTTGGCTGAGACATAACTGTCATGGACAGGGTTGGGTACTGCATTGGCATGTCGTTTTTACACACACATGTTGGCAAACAGTAAAGCCCCCAACCAGATGACGACGTGTTCTCAGTGAACCTCTGCAGCTGCAGCGTCCTCCCAGGTGTGGGGATCTGATGAGCAGATGTTTTCATGGCCTTTGGCTTTTTGTCCTCACAGCAAATCCCCGCCCCAACAGGAGCTGATGATGGATGGGCGCTTGAGAGAGTGGGCATGGTGCCAGTGATCTGCAGAGAGGGTCCACCCTGTCATTTACCCACCACTGTGAGCCACAGCCACACAGACCACTCCTGTTTCCCTCTGCCTGCCAGCATACTGCACAGCTTGGCAGATGTGGCCACACAGCTCCCTTTACCTTCCAGAGGTGTGTTTGTATGTATTTATGTGTGTATGTCAGAGATGGGGACTTGGACTCGAGACTTGGACTTGAGTCGCACTTAAGTCGCACAAACAAAGACTTGCAACTCGACT
>JASCQY010000002.1:4900356-4915762 GCA_030264315.1 Sardinella tawilis
ACACACACACACACACACACACACACACACACACACCATTTCTGCACGACTGATCTGTCTCCAACCTGCCAGCATATCAGTTGCTTGGTGCCAAATGTGTCCATGTGACTCCTTTGACACATGCACATGGAGTAGAAGGTTAAGGATGTGTGTTGTAGACACAGAAGTGTGCATGTGTACACACACACACACACACACACGCACACAGAGTGCTGAGACTGGTTTGTGTTTGTGGGGAGCAGACGGCGGTGTGAAGAAGTGCGGCGGAGGCGTGAAGTCCAGAGAGAGGAGTCAGAGGGCCAGCTCCGACCCCCAGCTCAAGGAGCTGTGTGGCAGCCAGGGCCTGGACCAGCCAGTGAGTGTTTACACACACACACACACATGCACATGCACACATACACACACACATATATATATATATATATATACACACACACACATATTCAAGATGAACACATACACACACACTCAAAAGATAAACTCATACACCCACAAAGCAAGACAAACACATACACACACCTAAGACAAACACACATACACACACAGTGACAGACATGAACTCACAGAGAAGGATTTTGGGTGGCTCATTCCTTGCAGGTGCTCACATCCCTGTCTAGAACACACACTCGTGCAATCTGCACATACCACACACACTATGCACATGCATGAGCTTGCTCCCATTTCCACACCAGTGTGTACATCATTGCCTGCACTCACTCACTCCCAGAGACACACACTTCCGAAACCTCTCAGCTCTGCCAGAGGTGAGCCTCGTCAGCTGCGCACGCACGCACGCACTCACACACACACACACACACACACACGCACACACATATACATACACACAGACACAAACACACACACACGTCTCCACTGTCCTGTGAAAGGCACTAGGTGATTTCCACAACAATTGACTCCAGGCTAGTGTTTAGTAAACACCGCCAGCACGAAATCTGATGACTCATTCCAGAGCTTTTCCATGCCGTCATTCCCTGTCTGACGCAAAAAAAAAAAAGTCAACACTTCACTGCTTGGCCCCTTTCGTTTCTCCCCTGTGTCCATGAGCCGGGGGCTGACATTTAAAGCTCTCTCAAAAAAAATGGAGCTGGCTGTTAAAGAGCCTCTGGAAAGCTTGGCTCATAGTAAAATGGATTTTTCCTTTCTATCCCACCCCCATTCCCAACCCCATTCCCAACCCCTCTCCCCATCCCCATCCCTATCCCCGTTTCCTTCAGCCGCCCCCCCTACAGGTAGATGGGTCGTCTCCAGGCTGCTGGAACCCATCGTGGAGCAGCCCTTTCCCAGAGGCTGAGGTAGGTCGGGGAAGCTGAAAGAAGAGGTAGAGGCCATTTTTATGTGTATTCCTCCCCCTTACTAAAATGGGTTGTGTGGTTGAATAATGGATAAAGGTGACGGTGTTATATAAGGAAGTCCCAGTGGCGGAGGTCTTTTGAGGTGCTTTTGAAGTTCTGTTACATAAAGCTAAACTGAGTACTACTCACTGCCCACCAGCAGCTCTCGCTGTCTTTTTCTCTTTCTGTCTGTCTCTCACTCCCTCCATCTCTCCCTCTCCTTTATTCTCTCCTTCACTCTCTCTCTCTCTCTCTCTCTCTCTCTCTACTTGTATCTTTTGACTGATGTTTCTTTCTTTTCTTACAGCAGTTCCTGAACAAAGTGCTTCAGCTTTCCCAGAAGCTATACAGTCTGCAGGTAATTGTCTTTAAGTGTGTGTGTGTGTGTGTGTGTATGTGTGTCCCAAATTCCCCCCAAATTCTCACTCTCTGTTTCCCATTAAGATGATTGCTGGATGCCCTTTAGTCCTTCTGAAACGTGGAGAGTGGAAAATAGTGCTTGTTGTTTTCCTGCCGCTTCCCCAAGGCCTTGAGACTTCAAAGCATTTGAGGATCCCTCACATTTGAATTGAGTTTAATATTTGCCCAGAGAACACACATGACAAGCTTTGATCTCTGCTGCATTCTGATGATGAGTTTGCAGTTTGTGTGGATCCATAATATGTAGTAGTGGGTACACATACAGCATGTCTACTTAGTGAGTAGGTGTACTGTTTGTGCACTATGTCTCTTTAGCATCCTAACGCTGTGCACTTTGACTGCATTCCCCTGTGTGAGTGGGTGTAATGTACAGTACAGTATGTCTCCTTAAAGGCCAGTTCAAACCAAAGATCCGCGACGAGACGAGCTGCAGCATTCTAAAAACCAGCAACTTGCTGCAACGTTCTAAAACTCCGCAACTGCGATTTGACATGTTGAATCTTTTTGCAACTGCTTGCAACTCCTTGCAACTTTTGATTCACACCACCGCAACTCCTCTCTGCAACCGTCTAGGACTGTTGCGAATCTTTGGTTTGAACTGGCCTTAACAGAGACCTGTGCCGTATGATCTCTCATGTCCTATTCTTTTCCTGCCCCCACCCCACCCACCCCCCCTCCCTATTCTCCATCCTGCTCGTGGCCCAGGCCATCGTGGCGCAGCAGGACAGCCACCTGGAGCTGCAGCGGGCCTCGCTGAGTGAGCGGGAGCGTCCGGGCGGCGGGCGCCACCGGCTGGCCAATGTGCTGCTGGAGCAGGAGAAGCAGCGGAACCTGGAGAAGCAGCGCGAGGAGCTGGCCAACTTCCACAAGCTGCAGGCGCAACACCGGCAGGAGCAGGCGCGCTGGGAGCGCGAGCGAGAGCGCCATCGGCGACGGGCCGAGGACGCGGAGGCCCGGCTGCAGCGGCGCGAGGACGAGTGCCACCGCCTGGAGGCGCGGCTGGCCGAGGAGCGCGAGGAGCTGGAACGCCAACGGCAGACCTACCAGGAGGACCTGGAGCGGCTGCGGGAGTCGACGCGCGCCGTGGAGCGGGAGAAGGAACGGCTGGAGCACCAGAAGAAACTCAAAAAGCACAACACACTCCCCGCCGTCACCGGCGCGGGACTCTTCCCCGGCCACGAGACGGGACAGGTAGGCGCACACACACACACACACACACAGACACGCGAAATAAATTCTCTAGAAGTAGTTCTGCACCATTGACGTTGTGACGGGTCACCTTGAGTCACTGCTCAGGAAGTAGGGCAGCTCTATATAAATAAATAAGCGCCCTCACGAATGTCGGTTTTTCTGGTGAACCCACACCCGTCGATAAATCAGTTCGAAAACAAGTTAGGTGGTGAGTCAGTCTGTTATGCCCACACAATACCTTGCATTACTTTTCATACCTCCCCTGCCTTTTCTCTGATATCTGCCAGTGCACACACGCATGCACACACACACAAACACGCACACATACACACACACACACACACACACACACACACAAACAAACAAAATGTTCTGTATGTACATTCTGCATACAGACATGCTGTGGCATTCTAAGGGGGCATTGTCTCTGCTCACTGTGCATAATTACTGACCAAGACCAATCAAGTGTCCTGAGCACAGACTTAAACGTCTGTATTCTAGAGAACACTACACCCACAGACCAGCATCATGAAATCTGCCTGGCAGTCGGTCATATCTGCACTCCGTGTCAAGCCCCGCCTTTGCCCTGCTCTGTGTCTCAGATGAGTCCCGTAGTGTCAGATTGAGAATCAGAAACAATTGGCTGACCCCTTGGTCGAGATGTCTTAAGCAACGGTGTGTCCTGTGACATCCACTGATTCGCTTCTCTGACGATAAATCTTTGTGCTCTCAGTGTAAGCTTTCACTTCATCAGCCACACACACACACACACACACACACACAGCTCCTGAAACATCAGCTGTGTGGAGCTGGCAGTGTGGAACAATATGGCTCTGTGTGGGGAAGGCTGGTTTATCTTGCACCTAGGCCAGGCTGTTTACTGATGGCACGCAGGATAGGAAAGGCAATGCCATGAGAAAGAGAAGAAAAAGAAGAAAGAAAGAAAAAAAAACACAAGAACAAGAACACGTAAACTCAAACAAAAAAAAGGTACTGTGGTATTTTAACCAAAGTTATAACCAGTCACCCACACCCACTGAACCCCCCCCCTTCTCCTCCTCTCTCTCTCTCTCTCTCTCTGCCTATGCTCCCTGCTCAGTCACAATGCCTCATATTGTTTGGCTGTGCCAGGCGTTGGCGATGGCGTAACTTTAGCAGCCTCTTTAACGGCGCGTAGCTTGGGCCGGGCATCCTGAGATCGGGTTTTGATGAGCGCGCTCACAAGTATCCTGTGACTGTTAGAATAAGCACGGTGGGTCCGATACTCCGAGGCAGCCGTTATTAGGATTTGGAGTCTGGATATTCCGACCTCCCTGTTCATTGACGTCACAGACAGGATCGACATCAGATGATGTGTGTTAATGCCCACACACACACACACACACACACACACACACTCTCATACTTGTACTGTACATTCTCATGCTTGGTCAGCCTCTGGACCAGACCGATTAATTTCATGGCCAGCCAGGCAGACATTCTTGATTGGCAGAGATGTGCTTGGGGCCAGAGTCAGGAATCCGTCTCGGACTCTGACGTGCTTGACACAAGTCCACCATTCATGACACCCAGCACACACGCTCCCCAGCCCCCCGCCCCGCCTGACAGCGTCTCGCGTTGATCAAGTTAAGGCTCGGTGGGGATATTTTTCTAGGTATCTTCAGCTTGCCTGGCTCCTCTTCGGTTAAGTAGTCACTCGTCAACATCACGCACGCACACAAGCAAACAAACACACCCTCTGTCCCTTTCCGACACACGAACACACACACAAGCACACAAATCTCTTGCTGATGCAGCCTGTCTGAAACTCGTGCAGCTGACATGAATTATCTGTGCTCCGGGCTTCTAATTTCTGCTATGAGGTCAAGCTGTCATAATGGACGCTCCTCTACCCCCGGGGATGAGGGTGGGGGTGGGGGGCTCCGGCCTGGACATTCCCCCTCCATCCCGTGCCCTCTGGCTAACCCGCAGTGCAGAGATTTTACCCTCCACTGTCGTGTGACACCCTGGATAGTGAGACAAAGGTCTGGCAGTCCTTCGAGAGCTGTGAAGAACCCAAGCATCCATATTAAACTCTCCTATATCCAATCCAATTCAATCCTAGTGGATGGATTGAATTGCAGGTTCTCTTGTGAATCGTTATTGAATGTGTACAGTTTGTGTAGCTGTCATACCGTGTGTTGGCAGGTGCTAATCGCTACATGTTTCAGATAACTATTTGCATTTCACAATCTAAAAGCTCTAAACCTGCCATTGTGTCTGTTTATTTTTTATAGCTGTCATTGCATGCAGTCTAATTTTTTTTAAGTGGCCTCCTCCTCCTCCCCCGCTTTGCTTTCAAAAAAAAAAAAAAAAAAAAAAAAAGATAATAATAAAATTCTGGGCAAAGTTCCAAGCCAGAGTCCCCTGGGTGATTTCATCAAAACCAATCATTAGAGAATCGACAGTGCCGATGTGGAGACGCCGCGGGCGCTCAGCCGTGCCGTAACCGTCCTTCATTCTTCTCCGCAGGCGTCTCTGGCGACATGCCTGGACATGCCCCCAGGCCACAGCCAGCTGCCCGTGGTATCTCTGCAGCGCTCTGCACACCTTGGCATCGCTATCAATGTGCAATCACTTTGCCCTCAGGATGCCTAGAACAAGAGTTACGAAAGCCAGAGAGAGAGAGAGAGAGAGAGAGAGAGAGAGAAGGCATTCCATCTCTTTGCTACATGTGTTTCTTGAACAGACAGGAACATCTGCATCGGTTATGTACTTGGGGATGTTGTGGGTGTATATTTCACCAAAGGTATATCATATACCTGCCGAACGTAAAGACTGAACGTACCTGGCATCGGTGGTGACTGATGGTTTGACTAACAAGAGCTGAATGTGACTGATGTAAAGTTGGCACTGACTATTGAGAGAGTAACCTTTCCAGCCAAATATGTCAACACAAGGCTGTTTTCAGCAGATCTTCATGAAAGCTCGACAGCAAGAGACTAGAACATGGCGTTGCCGTTGTTGTGATCACTTGCTGACGAGAGGCGAATCTTTGATGTGGCAAAGCTGACCCTTTGGGGCTAAAACAAAGCTAGTCAAGGGCATGTGTTCTATTGTTTCGGGAGGCCGTATGTCATTTTAACATCTGGAAGTGACGGGTGATGAAGGTGCAGTTCATGACTCTGCTTGCTAGCTCGGTTTGGCTAATGCGGCTAATCGCTTGTCCCAGTCGAGCCGTTTTTGCTCAGGGGGGGTTTTCGGGCTCCAAACAACCCTGGTGTTGTGATGTACTCGACTGTACTGTACACAACCCTGACTCTGCAGATGGGAAAAACAAACAAGAGAGACTGTCTGCCCGGGACTGGAGCCATAAACAAGCCCTGCCAATCAACACTGACTAGCCGCAGGAGCACCAAGGAGGGGGGAGGGGGGGGGGGCGCAATTAGACTCAAATATCAGCCAGTAGTCCACAAAACCAAAAGATGCATTTTTAGGATTTGGTCTTGAGCACCCAGCTTCAGTAAGAGATTATGAGATTGAGGGTGAGATTATGAGATCGAGGGTGTGTTAGCTCAGGTATCTGACATTGGCAAGAGAGGGATTAGTCGAAGAGATTTCCCATGCTTGTCACTCACTGTAGACAAAAGGTGGAGGCTCCATTTATTTAGTTTTCTCAACTTGGAAGGAAGAGCTGTCAAGTTTAACACCATAGACTCCCAGCCTGCCTTTCAGGTTTGTCACCTTTAAATGTGGTGTTCATTCACAGAATGTATGACCACATGCAGTCCAGCAGATTAACACAGATTGTTGGAAGTAAAGAGTGGGTTGTGGGGCCGGATGTTCTGACTAATGTAACGAGTGAGGAGGTTCAAACGTGCTCAAGCAATGATGCCTAATTTGGTCATTGAGCATTAGTGTCATGTTGTGCAAGTTGGGTTCGGGAGCAGATCTTGCCCATGGCTCGGACATGAAGATCTACCCTGGGGCGTCCACCTCCACCCGAGCATTCCTCAGCCATGGCTAAGTGGTAGCCCTGGGCCACTTGAGTCCTTTCTGTCCCTCCCTCTACTGCTCTCTCTCTCTCGCTCGCTTTCTCTCTTTCTCTCTCTCTCTCTCTGTGTCTCTTGCTCTTTATCTCTCTCTCTCTCTCTCTCTCTCTCTCTCTCTCTCTCTTTCTCTCTTTCTCTCTTTCTCTCTGTGTCTTAGTCACTTCCTCACTCCAGGGTTCTTAACATTGCGTTCTGGAGCAAAGCCAGGTGCTTCCCTCCTCCTGTGTCCTCAGGGCTCCATATCTCTCTCTCTCTCTCTCCACCCCTTCTTCCCTCTATCTCTTTTTCTACTCTGTCTCTCTTTCCCTCTCTCCTTTTCTCTCTCTCTCTCTCTGTCTCTCCCCTCCAGAATGTCTGTTTGTGCACAAGAGTTCAGGCTTCAGGTTTAACGGTTAAGGCTGGAGAATTAGTCTTGTCCCCATCCTCAAATTTGAGTGGGGAAGTGTGCGGTGCTCCTGGTCAAATATTGTTCATGTGATGCTTCACTCACGTGAGTCAACACGAGTAGGGCTTAGCGTTGACATTAATTGATGGCCTTAAGTGGAGGCTTTGTACATGCAAAACTACCCCCCCCCCCCCCACATACACACACACGCACACACCTACACAGCTCTCTGGCTGAGTCAGGTGAAGTGAACGAGTTGCGGTCGTTCTGTCGTGACTAATCAAAGCACTCGTCATTTGCCTGAGTTCCTTCTGGTTTGGAAGCACCAGCTTAAATTGTTTCTAAAACAGAACCTCATCCACACCAATACGGTGGAACAACAAGACTGTGACACAGATCATCAACAGTGGCAAGAAGAGAAACAAGAGTTTTTGTGTTCTTTTAAAGTTGGAGGTCGGAATTACACCCCCTGCGGCTGTGGTTGCTTAGGCACTCTTTTGAGTGTTGTGAGTAATTACCCATCACGCCCCTGAGGGTGCGTGTGTATGTGTGAGTGTGTGTGTGTGTGTGTGAGTGTGAGTGTGTGTGCACCGCCTGCATCCCACTCATTACCATGGTGCCTCAGGTCTTCCCGACATGTACCTGATCCCGCCTGCTCCGGTCCTGGTGAATAAAGATGAGTCCCTCCAGCCGCCTCTGTGATTAGTGACCCAGTTCGGAGGGGAGGTGGTGGCAGAGGGGGACCCAAGTCTCCGATTCAGGTCTCCTGCACCGTCAGCTGAAACGCCAGGGCCGATCTTTAGCGATAAGTATCTGAGGCGTGACAGGATGGATGGGGGGGGGGGGGGGGGTAAAGTTGAAGCCGCAACCTGTAATTACCCAGAAGCACCCTCTTATTTGGAGAGCGGCTGGAGTTTGGCCAAGACTAATTGTTTATGTGATGTCAGTCAGGGCTTTTGTGCACCGGTGCAGCCGAGCCCAGGTCTTAGTCTCCTAAAGCCCTGTCTAAGTCCCTGTATTTACGGATGGCACCTTTGCCGAGGAGGAGATACAATGGAGGGCCTGTTCGCCGCGGACGCCCGAGCTGGGAAAAAAAGGCCGCTGCCTCCGCCACTCCCCGGGGGTTCCACAAAGACTCCTCTGTGAGCTCCTGGAACCGGTTCCACACCTGCTCGCTGTTCCCAGGTTCTAGCCTCACCTCAGGTTAGAACAGTTCAGACACTGTGGGGGTCATTAGCACAAGTTGAGGCTACAAGCCAGCCTAAGCACCGGATGAGAGGTTGCCTGTTTCCCTGACCCTTCACCCTAAGCCCTTTTCCTGGCCTGGGAGGAGGGGATGGAGGATCTTCACAGCTGGAGACATCTGGTCCTGTGGGAGAGAGACCCTCCCGTTCCCCTGCTCTTCACCCTGCACCCCCCCCCCCCTTCCTCCTCATCTTCCTCCACCCTCCTCCTCCACCTCGTGGTCCAGCTGGGACTCGTGCTCTCATGACTCACCCAGAGACTGCAGCTCCCACGCACACAGCACCCAAACACCCCTCTTTTTTTTCCCTGAGACTCGGCAGAGGAGACATCCTGTTTTGATTAAAATGGCCTTCTTGGACTTCTCTCAGACGTACTTTTCAAACACAAGACGCGCACATTTTGAAAGGAAAGCATAAATTTTTATCATTGCGCCAGACAGCTTGTCCTTGTGTTTTGGAACACCCCTCACACACACACACACACACACACACCTCCTCGTTTATCACACAGTGCACTGTACAGGAAATAACCACCTAATTGTTATTCACTGTGTAGTACACAGCTTTATACTGAATAAACTTTGAACACAGGCTTTCTTTCAGAAGACAGAGACAGAAAATGTACATCCACTTTTTTTTTTTTTTTTTTTTTTTGGAACAGGGGAAAAAATAACCCGTTTGCCTGAAGCAGCACTTTATTTTGCGGAGCCAGATGCACTGGGACTGGGTTGAACGTTGAGATGAAGGCCACCCCTAAGCTGCTCCTCTCTGGGTTTAGTCTAAGTATACATTGCAGGGACTATAAGCACTGTCATTGTGGGCCGCCTGCCGGAGGAGCGACGGATGGATAGATGAAGGGATGGCTGTCTCCCGGCCGCCCTCTCCTCTCTCCTCTCTCTCTCTCTCTCGATACAGAGGCCAATCTGTAATCATGTCAGCTGTGGCTATTGTTCCTCTGGCACGGGTGCAAGCTGTGACTGCTCTCAGATCAGCTGCAGAGCAAAGCTGCACACGTACACATGCACACACACACACACACACACACATACATGCACGCTCACGGCCACTGGTGTTTTTCATTTCACCCTCGCCCATAAATATCCGTCTGGCACACGAGCAGATTGTGTTTCCCCAGCGACGTGTCGATGGCTCGTCTCCCCAACCCCCCCCTCCCCCCCACACACACACACACATCCACACCCCCCGCTCGTTAGTCGTTGTGTTCAAAGAGACCGCCTGCTTCGCTTTCAAAAAAGCGAGCAACAGTCAGGAACTCGTCAAACCCATCTCTCCCCCAGCCGCTGGGAGACGTGGAAATCGAAAACATGTCCAGCAGGCCTCAGTCAAGCCAGATGTGCTCGCTCCTCGCCGTTAACTGTTTGTTTACCACCCTCGACTAATCGCACACTTGCCTGCAGGTAGAGCGAATGCATTTTCAACGTGCTACTCTACTTGACTCATTTCTACCTAAAGTCAAAGATATCCCACAAATGTTGTCAAGCGCAAAAGAATCTGGAGATGAAGAGATATTTTGTTTGTTTGTCTGTCTGTCTGTCTGTCTGTCTGTCTGTCTGTCCGTCTGTCTCTCAAACTATTCATATGACATACTTTAGAAGACAGCTATAAAATAGACTATTTAGAGGTAATAAACCTGCAGTATAACTTTTCCCTAATGATGGTCCGTGCACAGAATCTATCCATTCATCCTCTCCCTCTCCCATTCCCAGCAGCTCCCCATGTCCGCCAGCTTTAACGGCGAGCTCCTGCTGGGGAAGGTAGCGGCGGGGGCGGGGGTGGGGTCGGCGGCAGTGGACCCGGCGCTGCCGCCCAAGGCCCTGGTGCGCTCCAGCCTGTCCATCTCCCCGGCCGACTACCCCGAGCGCCCCGAGGTGAAGCCGGCGGCGGGCAAGAGCTCCGAGGTGCCCATCCACCTGATCAGCACCACCAACCAGCTGCACAAGCAGGGCGCCGTCCAGCAGCAGATCCCCACCAAGCTGGCCGCCCTCAGCAAGGGCAAGGAGAAGGGCAGCAAG
The DNA here is from genome assembly GCA_030264315.1 of Sardinella tawilis. Lineage (NCBI taxonomy): Eukaryota > Metazoa > Chordata > Actinopteri > Clupeiformes > Clupeidae > Sardinella > Sardinella tawilis. The sequence continues at coordinate 4,911,013 of JASCQY010000002.1, forward strand.
GGCAAGGGCTCGCACCGCACCGACAGCTCAGGTGAGGAGGAATAGATTCACTCACTCTCTCTCCATCTCTCTCTCTCTATCTCTCTCTCACTCTCTCACTCCATCTCTCTCTCTCTCTCTCACTCCATCTCTCTCTCTCCATCTCTCTCTCTATCTCTCTCACTCCATCTCACACTCTCTCTCTCTGTCTCTCTCTCACTCACTCCATCTCTTTCTCTCTCTCTCCTCTCACTCCATCTCTCTGTCTCTCACACACTCACTCTCTCTCTTTCTCTCTGTCTCTCTCACTCCACTCATCTCACACACAGTCACACTTCCATGCTCTCTCACACACACACACACACACACTCTCGCATGCATTGCTATCTCTATCTCTCTCTCTCTCTCTCTGTCTCTGTCATACACACACACTCACACACACTAAACACAAAAGTGATTTGGGACTTGGATTCACATAACTCTCCTGTTGGATTTGACTGTTCGAGACTATAGCTCACTCTGGAGCAAAGCATCTGGCGGATGAGCGTGTGTAAACGTTAGCATAAAGGCCGCATGCCTGCACATACACTACACCCTACAGTAATAACTTGTGGTTTGTTTACCCCCACAGCCTCTGTAGACATGAAGCAGATGCTGCCCATGAAGCTGACGGCACGAGACGACAGCTCCCTGAGAGGAGCTAAACGCTCCATCAGCCCCAGCCACCAGTTCCACATCCAGCCTCCAGGTACCACAAGCTAGCCAGGGCTCCTCTCACTGGGACCCATAGCAGCAGCAGAAGCATTTATATGTATCGACACACATAATAGTCTAAACCAGCTCTGATTCTGATGTGTGTGTGTGTGTGTGTGTGTGTGTGTGTGTGTGTGTGTCCACACAGAACCAGTGAACCCTCCAGAAGTGTCATATGAGCCCCCACAGCCGCCTCCCCCTCAGCCTCTCCACCCCAGCCTCACCCCCAGACCCCTCAGCCAGGTCCAACTGCAGAACCTACCCCCGCCCCCGTATAAAGTCGTGGAGGACGCCGCCGAAGAGGGCGTCATCTTCTTCTGAGGATCCTGTTGCAGTGCATCCTGGGACCAAAAGGGAGACCAGGGCAGGAGCCGCGTGACGTGACGCACCCAAACACTCGCAACGCTACTTTTACGAGCATCTGCTTTTAACTAGAGTTTTATTCCTCTCCCGACTAATGCCACAAACCTGACTGAGAAACAGAAGAACATTTTTTAAGATCAAACGTTTAAATTTTGTGTGTAGAGGATGCGGGAAGAACAAGAGAACATTTTTAGATGTAGACCATGTGTAAAGAGATGATGTCATGAAGCAGAATCCAAAGACATTTTTAAGGAAAAAAGAAACATACGATGATGAAGGAAGGAACGCTGAAGGAAGACAGGACTGAGTTGAGGATAGTGAGGAGGAGGAGAAGGATAGTGAGGAAGGTGCGAGGCGATGCTGGATGACTGTTGCTTACTGGAGGAGTTTGAGTGGGATGAGAGTCTTTCAGAGGAAGACGAGAGAGAAAGGAACAGATAGATCTCCACTGTGGGTGACTTTACCTCACATTAGTGAGGGGGACATTTTGCACACTGCAGAAAATTAATTTAATGGCACAACTTGTGGTGTAATTATTATTCGCTTGTTCCTATCTGTCTCTTTTTTTTTTTTTCTTCCCCCAAAAATGGGCCGTGTACATTTCCAATCAATGTTTAAAAGCAGTTGTGTTGCTCTGCTGTTTAAAAAAAAATGAAAAAAAGAACACTGAAGTTAAGGACAGAAGCTTTTTAATTTTGTTATTTTGCTGAACACTGTGGACTTACCTTTGCGCACACACACACACACATACAGACACACACACACACACACACACACACACACACACACAAGGCTGTTTAATCCATTTCAATCCCTCTGCTGGAAATGATGCCACAGCTCACACGCCTCCACGGAGCCCGTTGGACTGTTTGTTCTCTTCAAGGACTACTAGAGTATCTCCTCAGTTAACTAGATTGTACATCCGCTTTGGTGAAGAGCTCATGTGATCAAGGAAAAGTGATGTATATCTCTGTGGTGGTCACACACATTTCCAAACAAACGCTTGAGGGGTATTAAAACTGGTGGACATGGCAGTTGAATTAACATCACAATGCTGAGACCTTGGCAGGATGAAATGATTAATTCTGTGGGTGTGCTGTGAAGGATCCTCAGCAACAGCAACGGCAGGGTGGAGGAGAGGAGCTGTGTGCTCAGCCTGTGAGCATCAAAGAGCCTGCATGTCTGACACACTGGTCATAATGAAGGACTGAATCCATAGCTTGGATATGTACAGAGCTGGATATTCAACCTTATGACAACAAGCACATGTTATACAAACTCCTGGTACACCTTTAAACTATGTTGCTAAAGAGTTGTTTTTATGTTTTTAATCGAACTTTGGGTCTCCTTTAAAAAAAAAAAAAAAAAAAAACAGCAGCGAGTCTCAAGAAGACTGAGAATCTTTGTGGATCAAAAACCTGTTTCACTGTATAGATGATCTGCTGTGGTTAATGGGTGGTGTTGTCATGTCAACGGCGGGCGGCCATTATCAGTTAGCCAAGGGGTGACTAGCGGGATGGACAGATTGCACGGAACAAATAGCCTCTGTGCCGATGGCGGATGAGGTCTTAATGGTACTCAAGCATTGTGTAGCCCTGTGATGTGTGTACATGCTGAGTGAGCTTCTAGCGTTATTCTTCTGGGGCATAATCACTTGGTGAAGCTACCTATTGGAAAGGGATGGGAATATATGTGAAGGCTATTTTTGGCTAGAGGTTTTGAAGTCCGAAGTCTGTTTTGAAATCTGAGGAGAACCATGCTAATGTGTAGTGAAGCATGTACAGTCTTTTAGGTTGTTTTGATGTTTGGTTTATTTTCAGAGGATCGTGCATTGATGTTTGCATAACATCATTCGCCTGAGACAGGAGTGGGCTACCATGCTAACTCTGGATGATGTTGTTTCCCTTGTCAGGTTTTTTTTTTTTCCCCAACCTTGACTGATTAAAAAAAAAAAAGACTCACCACACATTTCAGTTGACTGACCAAAGAGACGTCACAAGACCTGACTGAGTGTTTTTTTTCCTACTGTGGACATGCGCTATTAACACAGGACTACCATGAAGCCCTGGTCATGTTAAACCACTGTGCCCAACCCTGATAATCCTCTGTTAGATAAGGCCTGGGTGAGGCTGAGTTGAGTGTCACTGGTGTGTTTGGGTCAGAGAACTGGAGCTCAAATGGATGCTTCTGGAGTGGGACGGGGGCCCTCCTGGCCCTCATAATGGGGGGGGGGTTGACTGTGCTTTTGAAATGCCAGTCAAAATGGACCCTTTGATCAGCACACTGAGCAGCTGAGCACTTTAGATGTGTCCGCGGGAGCACCCCACACCTCCTCCCAAAAATACCAGCCTCACCTTAGCCATCCCCTCAAGCCTGAAGATTCCACACACTGGGTGAATAGAAGATGTCTTATAAAACCTGTCTGTGATTGTACTGCCACTGGCCACTTGAATTCTCTCATGTCTTATAAAGAAGGAAAAAAAAAATCTTAAAAGCTATATTATTTCGGTAGCAGGCTCCTGGCTGTCGTCGTCACTGTGTCTGTTTTGGTTCTGTGGAGCTTGCTTGTCGGAAAGGTTGTCTGTAGAAAATGTGTTGGTTTTACCTCAAAGAATGGTTTGAGGACTCTATGTAATGTGTAAATATCGTTTTTGTTTTTGCATACCGCCAATTTACACTAGTCACTTTTTTGGATAGTAGCGAACTTGAAGGGGAAGCCGATATTAATGATGAAGTATTTTGGTCGTGATTTGACTGAGGTTTGTAGCACGCAGGGCAATGATTTGTTTTCTACTGTTTATTTTCCATCACTCCAAAACATAGAGATCTGTTGACACAACTGCTGCCTTAGGAAGAAAAAAAATATTAATTTTAGTAATAAAATGTCTCCAAGAAACTTGATCTTTGTGTGTGTGTTTGTGTGTATGTTTTTTTATAGTGCCAAGTTTAGCACTGGAGAGGAGACTGAGAAAGAAGTGATCGCATTCTAGCCACATAAAACGCAGACCAACACACAACTCTCTTGCACGAGATCGATTCCCAGCCAACTTAAGTGGAAGGGTCCAGAAGCTCTCTGATTCTCTTTTCGCTTCCCCAAAAAAAAAAAGGCTCAGAACTTGACCCTGCAGCAGCGAGTGAAAATAAATTGCAGACGATCACATTTAATCGCCTTTACCGTCCAGACAATATAACATAGCAAGTGTAATGTTACGTCTCGGAGCCGTTCTCCGTGTCACAGTGGATCTGGCTCCGGAGCTGTTGTTCCTGGCTCTGGGCCCCCGGGGGCCCCAAGACACAAAGCCCAGTTTGCCTGGGACCTGTTGGCCATCTCCGGGGACGGGCCTAATTACAGGCCCCGCGGCTGGAAAAGCTATTTTCAGGTGGTGCGGCTTCACTCTGCCGATCCCTGCAGGACAGACCCAGAGTAGCCAGCTCCTCACGGCTTCTTTTCTCTCTTTTTTTCGGCCCCCTTTTGTGGTCTCGGTGCAGGCTGATGCCACCACTGTGTGTCTTGTGTGATTTTGTGGCCTCTTTTGTCTTCTTGCTCGACTCTATTCGGGGCCTTCCCCTTTGCGGAGTTGCTTTCCACTCCAGCAGTCACCCCTCCACACACACTCCTACTCAAATACACACACACACACACACACACACACAC
>JASCQY010000002.1:4924415-4935660 GCA_030264315.1 Sardinella tawilis
ACCAGTATTCCTTGGCCCCCCCCCCCCCCCCCCCCGTGTCCCACAGCCCAGCCGCTGAGGCACTGGAGCAGCCACATGTTCTCTGCCCCCCACGCCTCTTCAGGAGATGCCTTTCCAGCTGCAGATGTTGAACCAGGTCACCATTTAGTGCAAATGAACCCTTTGGAGCAAGCGAGCCCTTCAGACACGCCCAGCAACCTTTCTTTAAACCACAGGCACTCGGAGGTATGCTCCTCTCCCTCTTTTTTTCTCCCTCTCTCACTCTCTTTCTCTCTCTCCCTCCTTCTCTCTTCCCCTCAGGCTTGGCCTGCGGAATGCGCTGCTTAGTCGTGGTGCCCGAGCTCTCCTCGTCTCTTTGTGGTGAGTGGCATCCACAAGCGAGCGCTCGCATGAACTAACCCTGCTCAGGCATGACTGGTATGGGCGACGGTGCCCTACGAGTCCTGCACAGCCGGCATGGGCCACAGGTGCGCCTATTCTTCTTCCCCAACCCCTAATTACCCGTCATTGTCTCCACCCCTGCAGCTGAATAAAACATGTATCAAAGGATAAACACAAGATCTGGCAAAAAAAAAAAAAAGAATAATAATCTGGGTCTGTTTATACTTGATGACTTGGAACTCTCAGCAGGGTGGGGATGTGTGAAGCAGACCTGGAGCTGTGCTCATTTTTGTTTTTGTATGTGGTATAATTGCGCGAACAGGCCGACTTAATTGGATAACCACAACAAAGCTCGAAGGTGGGGCATCTAAGAGGGTGTGAGTGTGGCTGTGTCTTTTAAGAAAGTCTGAGCAAACATTCCCAAAGCGATCCATAAACAAACCAAAATCCACCCATTTATACTGAAGTGGGTGAAAACAAGCTGACACTCAAATAAAGTCGTCCTAAATCATCCCACCTAATGCTAATCAAAACAGCTAGCAGTTTAAATTGGAACAGAACTCGACCTCGCTGAGCTTCACCAAATACCACATTGATTATATCTGTGGTTTTTAGAGTGACTTTTAAGTCTAATAAAATATTGTGTAAGCATATTGTTTTAAATAGAGACATCAGGTTGACAAACAGTCTACATCACAATGTTTATTTTTTCAAATGTTTCATTTATTTATGTGAGAAAATAAAGTGAAGAAAAACTTTAAAATATAAAGCAAATATATTTTCTTATTCCAGTTGAGCTACATTAAAGTAAGTAGAAAACAAACAAGTTATCAAACTTTTCATCACATGGCTCAGAAAGAATAACAGAGACAACAGTGATAATTTAAGACATGTTCAGTTTACAACTCAAAATAAGGTGCCAAAAGCTACAACATATCAATAAAAGGTTTTTACAAGGAACAATCTACGAAAGAGGAACTACTGTAGACTTAAGGAAACACTTGAGTATACTGTATCTGTACAATCTATATCCAGTTTCACTGACAGACACACTGTATTTTTATTTTGGCATTGAAAATGTCCTCAGAACCCTTCTGGAACCCCCCCCCCTCCCGCATCTGAAGTCCCTCATCTAGTGTCACTCACTGTCTGAGCCAGAGTATTCAGCTCTGGCCTGCAGTGTGTGTCCAGTGACTGCTTTCCCACGCACGCCCTCAGATAGCCGAGGAGTGAGCTGGCCCATACCTTGATAAGTCACTGTTTCCAAACCAGACTTGTGGCATTATGTAAACACATCTCAAACATGCAGGTAACAGTGGGGCAAAACGGCAAAAAAAGCCCAATATTGCAAGGTAACAACATTTACTGTCTAAAGTTTACATTACTGCAGAGAAAAGCTGTGAGATGTAACTGTCTTGTGTGACTGCTGAGAATTCACATCACAGAGTTTGTGTTATAGTGTTGCAGAAAAGTTGTAGAGGGTACATTCATTCACAGCAATCAGTTAAGCAACATATTAACAATCTATACAAACACTTTCATAAAAATATAAAAAGGAAAACATCTACAAGGTCTATACACATTTACACAAATACACTTACGTATACACTTAGAAAACAGGAAAAAAAATGAACATGACGAATCCTGAGACACACAACAGTCAGAAACAAAACATTTGAAGAACATTTTTTAAGCCGTTGCAAGCCATGGGCAACATTCTGCACATAGCATTTCCTACACAGGGAGGGGATTACTGATTTCGGATATTTAAGGCATTTCAACCACAAGCCTTAAAATCCCGCAAGCTTATCCATGCACAGAATCTAGGCAACCTCTAAATGAAGGTTTATATGCTGATATGAATTACAAAAAAAAAGAGTCTTAGAGGAAGTTTGTCTATTTGAGCAGAGGCCAGTCATTCACAGATGCCCCTGCGGCGATACACCTGGGCACTCCCTCCTCCTCTAACCAGTCAGTCTGCTCCATGCCAGCTTGGTTATCATTGGCCATAGCTGGCTAGCCGGGCAGGGGACAGTGGGGGCGCGAGGGCTGTGCCCAGTTCTCTGCCGTGTCCGAGGCCTCCGAGGTGAGGTGCCCAGGACACAGGGCTCAGAGTTGGAGTCAAGAGGAAGAGGAGGCAGCGGAGTAGGGAGTGGGGGAGCTTCTTCTGGGGACGTGTCTGTCTGGGGGTTTTCCGTTGCACTGACGCAGCTCTGTCATTACAGTAGGTCTCACTGCTTCATCCCCTCTGCACTGCTCCTCTCTGAGGCTCATGTGAGTCCCACTGCTGGGGAGGAGTTTTTAACACCTCCCCCCACCCCCTTGTCCCCTTCCCCTACCCCTACCCCGACCCCGCGCGCCACCCCCGGCAATCCCCTCGACATTCCACAGTCGGCGAGGGGAGACACACACCGGCATTCCAATCACAGCCGACGATCTGGAGGGAGACAGTGAGAGAGAGAGAGAGAGAGAGAGAGAGAGAGAGAGGGGGAGTTAGAAAGGCATTCCATGAACTCTGGGGTTCAAGGACTAAGAAATCCTCACATTTTTGTGAAAACTTGCCACATGACCCACACCCTTATTTAGCCAGATGAAAATATCCAGAACTTTCTATCTAAAAATATCATCAACCCACCATCCACAACTAATCATTTATTCATTCAGAATCATACCTTGTTCATTTAACAAAGAGCACGACCCTCTGAGTATTGTCTAAATGCCACAACAACTTACTATAAATTAAATGACTTCGGAAATTACATGATTGCATTATGCTGTTAGCCGGTGCTACGGGTCTTTAAAAAAAGCAACGCTGCAGAGTTCTAGGATAAATCGGGAAGATGGTTCTAAGCCTGTGTTCTTTTTTTTCTCTTCTTCTTCGTATGATTTTGGTTTTGGTCTCTTGCCTCGGGTCCATATTTAGGCGGCTGCGCATCTCGCCCGTGCTAATGTGCAGGTTGCAGGACACATGCGGGGAGAGGGAACGATAACCCGGCCCCGTCAGGCGCTGCCGTGGACGCACCACGTGCCAGTAGCACGCTGCAACTTTTCCACTGCACACTTAGGCCTGGAACAGTACACAGGTCTGAGTGCTGTTTACCACCTCCCCTCCACACACACACACACACACACACACACACACATCCAGCCTCGTGCCTGTGTTTTGCCTCGTTCCGCTGGAGGTGAGTAAAAATACTGCCGCCCTGCAGATCACCGTTTCACCGGAGCAGCAGCTTTTAAATTTAGTCGGGGCCCGTTCTCAAAGGGCTGCATTCAAAGCGAACGCTCCTGCTTGTTTGCGAATTGGGCCGTGTTATTCTGAGGTAACGAGTCCCACTCAGCACGCCATGGCAGATCGGGTCATGTGATTTGCCAAGGCGCAAAAACCGCAAAGAGTTTATTTCCGTGCCACCTCCAGGAGTGGTTACATAACTCTCCTAGAACTGGCATTTTCTCTGACTGGTCTTACAGTCACTCCAGGGCCCTCTGGAATCTCATTCTCTCTCTCTCTCTCTCTCTGTCTGTCTATCTCTTTCTCTCTCCTTGCCTTTTTCCTATTCTTGCCTCTTCTTCTCTGGTTCTTCCTCTGAAGAGACACACTTACCATAGCACGGGCAAAAAACGCTGACCTTCCACCCAGTTTTCAGACCAAACCAGTTCCTCGGGTTCGTCGCACAGAGTACACAAACCGTCCAGGGCCACGGCCCGACGCAGCCTTAGCCCCCCTCTCTGAAAGCCCCCGAAAGAGACAACAGGGGCTTAAGAGACACAAAGGCCCCACTATCCGGCCCGGCGCTGGATTCCTGATGCTCTTTGTGTCTGCCTTCTTTAAACTCCTCTGAACGGTAAAAAGAGCCCTTTTTTTCCTGCCCGCGCCTTGCACCGACCCTGGAAGCCGCTCTCACTAACCTTTGAACGGAGGCCTTATCTTGAATTCGAAGGACAACAAGACTCCCTTTTGTAAGGTAGTGGCTCAGCCTTGAGAGTGGGTGTCACTTGGCTAGCATGTCCATAAATTCTGTGGTGATCAGACAGCTCGTTTGCACCGGAGACTAGGACATTCTGCACCGGCGACCACATCTGCTCACTCGGGGCCTCGAAATACGAATGGCTCCACCAACACAAGGGATTGGGGGGGTTGACCTTGCTTTAATTTCTCCCTAGTGATACGCACACGCGTAGGCAACAATGTTTACTAATGAGCAGGTAGGCCTATAATTATACACTATTGATAAATGGATCAATAATAAGATGGCAGATCATTTGTCATGTTTTGACTTGGCCATGCCAAACACACAGTAAACAAAATATGTTTCGCCTGCACACACGCGACATTGACTGACATCATAAAAACATTTGCATTGAACACTGAATTTCGTCAAGATAAAAAATCCTTGAGGTGACAATTTGTCCACGCGAGTCATTTTTTCGTAATGCAATTTGAGCAAATTTTCAGGGCAAACTAAGCCGTTGAGAGGGTCCCTGTGACAGATGATATATTAATAACTGCTAATCAAATTGTGGCTTAACCACAATTAAGTCACTCCAGGCATCTTATTTTCCTTCCTTTTCACTCCGTTTCCTCGCTTTCACGCCCGGCAGAAAAGAGCAATAAAAACGCCATTAGGTTTATGCAAATCCAATTGTGCAGGCTACCGCAACGGGACGGATTCTCTGGAGATTTGGAAAGGGGGAGGGGGGTGATGCGGGGTGGCAGCACGTGCTCTCCTTGTGTGTGTGTGCGTGCATGTCTGTGTGTTTCTAAAGGCTGGCGACTTGCACACAGATGTCCCAAGAATGCCTCTTTCAGTGGGCAGTTGGGTTGGCCTTTAACAGCATTAATAAAACATTAGCATTGAATAGCTAAGTGTATCTCTAGCACCCCACCACCCCCCTTCCCCCTGTCTCTCGCCCACACCCCCCTGTCCTCCTCTTGGCCAATGACAGCTGTCGGGAAAAACAAGCCAAAGCACGGCTTGTCACCTCTGACCCTGTCCAGGTGCGCCATGTCACAGCCAGAGAGAGAGGCCTGTTTATAATGCGTGGCGTTGCCTCTCCCCTCGTTTAAAAACAACACTGTCTGCTTGGCACTGCACGCAAAGCAAACAAGCCCTTTCTGGCTTCACTGCCACTTTAATGTGCAATCTGGCCTCTTTCCTATGGAAAAAAAAGTTATGTGCAGAGCCTATATTCTGTTTCAAGAAACTATAAAGAACTATTTCCTCTGAGAATGTATAGCAGGGCGAAGACTGGCCGTTTCCATAGGTCCCACCCTGTGTAGATGTGGTCGATCTTTGGGGACGTGGCTCAAATTGCTGGGTCTCATCTGCATCACTAGTTTGATTAATGTTGACATCAAATATGTGTCTCCTCTTGGTGATGCTATAAGGAACGCTGTTGGTATGACACACCCTCATTCCTCAAAGACCACCAATTAAATGCGGATGATTAATTTACAGGAGGAAGCGCATGCCTAATGTGGGCACAAACAAAAACCCTTTCATTGCCATGTCAAGTATTCCAGCGCAGTGTCATTCGACTCTTCATAAACATGAGGAGCGGAAAGAGAGAGAGAGAGAGAGAGCGAAAGAAATGTGAACTTTCTTTATTTGTTTCCCTGACCTCTGCCGACAGCCGACAACTCCAGGAGCAGTCAGGGTATTTTTAGTTTCAAACTCTTGGCTGCCAAACTGTGCAAAATATAGCTTCTGTCTCTCCCTCTCGCTCTTCCTCCTCTCTCTCTCTCCCTCTCTCCCTCTCTATCCCTTGCTTTTCTTCTCCCTCGCTCTTCCACTCTGTGCCTCCCTCAGTCTCAGGCATCTCGACATGTCTAAGGATGATTAAAAAACTCTGTCAGACGAGCGATCCTTTGAGAACTTTGAAAGAGATGAGAGCGCGTGTGGGGAGCTGTCGGCGGCGCTCTGAAGTGTCGGGACTTAAGAGCCGCGTTACCTTTCTCGCCCAGACATGTGTCTCCACCCTGGCCAGCTGTTTACTGTTGAGTAAGAGCAAACAGCGTCTGCGCTACACTTCCTGTTAGCTGCCCTTTAACCATGCTGCTGTAACCGCCTGAAATACAGCCCGTGAGAGCTCGATGACTCGCTATTTGCTATCATATATCTGAGCCAAAGTACAGGGTTAATTAGTACATGGAAAACAAATATGGTTTCAGGAAGTGCGGGTTAATGATTTCATGCGTGCCGTGGGCTAATGATTAAATGAGAAGCTTGGCAGGCATGCCCTGAGATGTCACTACGCTCTTTAATCATTCTTCACGGCGGACACTTTCAAATGCAAATCGCTCATAAAGGCCATCGACGGCAGCTTTGTCATTGGTCTGTCAGGACACAATGAGCGGTATCGGCTCCTAAACAACCCTGTCCTGAAACAATGAGCCAGAGAGGAGGAGGAGGAGGAAGATATGGCTACCCCCTCCTGCATTAACATGGCTGGACACGGAAAAATGGCCACCTGGTCGCTCCTGGGCAAATGTACTTTTTTGTGTGTGTGAGCGTGGAAACGGTTCACAGCTTCTGGGTGCACTTGTTACCAGGGGCAGCAAAACAAGCACAAACCTGATTTTTTCCCCCCTTCTCTGTGAGGATTTTGAGGCCTGTGGCTTCCTCGTCTGCTTTGTAATTAAGGTCTCAGCATTCCTTCAGCACCTCATTTGACACCCAACAGGCCTCATTAGAACATTTTTCAACAATTTATGGGGCAAACACAGACCTTGCTGTCTAATAAAACTCTGTGCCCTTGCCAAATGTTTGGGCTTTGTTTGGCCCCAAGATCCCCATGGCAAGACTAAACACTCGTATTAAGCACCACTGTGCGGAGAACCCAAAGCCTTTCATCTCTTCTCTCAGGCACTCCCTGTTTTCCGAGGCGCTGTGCTTTCATTACTGTACTCACACATAAAGTCAGATAGCCCCCCAAATATTCCTTTTTTATTAAGTGCTCCATAGTATTTTAATGAGAAACTGCATCATTTTAATGAGAACCTGCATTATGTGCATTAAGCTGCATATGTGTGCATAGTGTGAATGTTTAACTCACCAGATAAAAGGGTCCTCTGTGTTAAGCTGAAAGGTACTTCCAGGTGCTGACAAAGGCTGTGGGGATGAGGGAGTATGGCACGCTGGTGACGCTGTCCCATGTTTCGGTGGAGGGGTCGTAACAGTCTAAAGTCTTGCACCTCTGTGCCCCGAAATAGCCCCCGACCACGTACAGCCGATTGCCCGAGGCCACGGCGTGGCAGCTGATTCTCTTTGCCGTCACGTCGCCGAACTTGGACCACTGGTACGTCTCGCTGTTGAAGCGGTAGGCCGAGCTGGCCGAGAACTCCGTGTCGCCGCCGATCACCACCACCTGGTTGCCGACCACGGCGGCAGCCGTGTAGCGCCACAGCTGCGGGCACATGGCTGGCACGGTCCAGCGGTTTTGGCACGGGTCGAAGCACTGCACCTTGGGATATTTCTCTCTGTTCACACTCGTACCGCCAAAGGCGAAGAGTTTGTTCTTGGCGCCGACCACGGCAGCGTTGCTGACGCCCTCACGCAGAGGGGCCACCAATGTCCACTTGTTGGCCTGCGGGTCGTATTGTTCCACCTGCTTCAGAGACACTGACGGAGAGGCTGGAAAGGACCCGGCCAGGGACGTGTGTCCCCCCACGACATACAAATTGTGGTCGAGTTCTGCCGAGCCGTGCCCAAACCTGGCGACCAGCATGGGGGCGGCTTTGGACCATTCGTCGTGGAGCGTGTCGTAGACCCACACGTCCTTCGACGCTCCGTTTTCAGACCCCCTCCCGCCCGTGACGTACACCTTGCAGCCGATGGCACACGCGCTGCACTCCTTCCGAGGGCTGGGGATGTCCGTTTTGGGGGTGATCTCCTTGGTCTTGTGGTCGATCATGTAGACCTTGTCGCACATGAACGTCTGGCCGCCCAAGAGGAGCAGCGCTTGGCTCACCTTTCGGGGGCGCGCGCAGAAGCCGGTCACCACGCCGTCGTTCTGCAGGATCTTCATCTTGCAGCGCACGGCGTCCTCGACGATCTCCCTGCCCACCTTGTGACCCATCACCAGCTCCTCCGACGCCACGTTTTTCAGCAGGTAGGTCTCGGGCAACAGGGCCAGTCGCACGCAGCGCAGCAGCTCGGGCAGGTCGCCGTGCCTCCTCTCCATGTCCGCCTTCACCCAGTCGATGACGGCCTCGTACACCAAGCTCTCGTCTTCCACCTCCAGCTCCTCGCTGAAGATGAGCTCCTGGATCTTGTCTTTGGGCAGGTTGAGGAAGTCCTCCGTCCTGTAGATGCTGGCGAAGTTGGCCAGGCACATCCTCCAGGAGAGCTCGTAGAGCCGGTGGCACTGGTGGGCGTCGGAGAGCAGCATCATGCCCAGGCAGTTGGAGGGGTGCAGGTTCTTTTCCAGGAACTCGGCGGAGGCGTCGCGGATGTCGTGGAACTGCAGCATGTCGCCGGCCTCCAGCAGAGACTCCGCGTTCTCCTCGTTGATGATGACGCGGGCAGAGTAGGCGTAATCCAGCAGGAGCTCCAGCACCTCTGGGTGCAGCGAGTCGTGGAAGTTGACCTCGGCATCACGGCTCTCCTTCAGGCCGCCGCTGAACATGGCCTCGAAGTAGCGGCTGCACGACGCCAACACTGCCCGGTGGCAGGGGAAAGCCCGGTTGCCCGCCTGCAGGACGACATCGGTGAAAACCCGTCGCTTGCGGAGGAGGTTGAGGTGAGTCAGGAGGCTGTCGGCGTGGGATGTCTTGTGGAAGAGCTGGATGTTCATCGAGCCCGAGCTCGACCTCGACTTCCGATTCTCATGGTTGCTCACAGACATGTTTGACCTTGATGGAAAACATACAAAAGATTTTTTTTTTTTTAATTTCCCTTGAAGAGACCATTTCTGACCATTACCAATTTCAACCATCCAACCAACAAAGGGACAACAACAATTCATGCACATTGCATTTAACTTGGGGCAAGGGCTGGACAAAAAGAGCACAATGGAATCCAGGAAAGAAAATCAAATATTCTATCACGCATTGTTTAAAGCTCCGGAGGAATGTGCACCTGACAGGGGCCGAGAGGTCAAAAAACCTTGCGCTTAATCCAAGACTCTCCGTTTTTGGTAGAGACAGACAATGCAGAGCTAAAACATAATGCCTGATATCTGCAGCAGAGAAACAGACAATGCTCGTTTTATACTGTCCAAATGATTAATATACCGCTCCACCCAAAGCCGCATAGCTCAACAACATTAGTAAGAAACACTCCAGCGAAATGACTAATGGGCTATAGCCGAACAAAGCAGCAGCAGGGTGTATGCACTTGACTTCCTCCTGCTATCAGTACCTGCGTTAATAATTCACCATTTATTCTTCATAGAATTATGTGCGCTGATGTTTTTACGCAGCCTATTGCCAAATAAGTATTTGTCTACATTAATAAAGATTTAATCTATTGTAATTATTATGTAATGAAGCATTAGTAAAAGCAAATGAATGATGTGTTTATAAGCTTGAGAGAAAATGCTATTATCTGCCGATATGATTGCTTTAAGACAATTGATATTTCTTTGTTACTGGATGGAGTTAATTGATCTCGAAATTGTTATCAGCATAGCCCACACCTACAAAGGTTCATTCAATTAGGCTAATCTCTGGGCAAAAGAAAAATGATGAAAGCAGTCTGCAATAAGCTCAACAGTCCCTGCTTCTGGAATACAGAAGGCATGTCCATGTTGGTAACACGCGTCGTTCTCCAGTCGGCAGCACTCTTACATGCATAGAATACTTTGGACGGGAACATTACGTTTACATGTTGGGTCGTATGTAAAGGTAGACAGTATGTACAAATATATAACAGTGTAAGACTGTGTGAAATAAATTGTCAAGCCAATAAAATCAACAAACATTTTCTACTTACAACTATCGATTGATCCGTGGTATTCTTAGTTGGTTTCTTTGTCGAATTTCTCAGCGCCGGTGTAGAATTTTGTCTCGTAAACCACAAATATCCGAGAGACATTTAAAACCCATCTAGTAATTTTTAGAAAAGCGTTTTATAGCTGGTTAAGTATTAGTACGATTGTAGTTCTCCAACACTGCACTACGCTTCTAACTTTACAAGTGTTTCCTCAATGCTATAGTATCCAGAAACTGAATGAGCTCCTCCTCCTCTACTCCCGGTGTGTCCAATCAAGAGGGTGCTGGAATCAAACGCACCCTGTCCATACCGATCATGTTTTAAAAAGAAGGTATTCAAACTACCATACATGCACACCCACACCCTGGGAAGTTTGAATATATTTGCCAGTCTGATGTGTTAGCTATAGTGGATAACTTCACTCCTTGTGATGCATCAATAGGCCTGCTGAACTGACGATGAAGCCTATTTCATTATTGAGAGTGCAATAGTTTTATTTACTTGGATTAAAAGTGGACACTTAAAAAAAAGCACTATGCAAAGGAGCCCTGACATTTCTGGTACAATCCAAACAATAAAGGAGCAAGTTATGTAAACATAAACACAATACAGATACATATAATTTAATGGACAGCAATAGACCCACGAGTGAAAAGCATTCTTTTAAAAAAAAAAAACCTTAATTATTAAATTGCACATATGATTCATGACACGATATTGTGAAACTCCAATTAATTAGCTCTTGTGCAACTCCTATTACTTACAGCACCACCTAGTGTTGACAAATGACAGAAAGTAAGAAACAACAAAATATTTCTATTAGGCCTATAATAATTTATTAATAACAACAACCACTGTTTCTCAAAGTCGAGGATGCTTCCTTGGTAGCACACTGGCCTTGGAAGCCGCGCACTAGGAAGACGAGCATT
>JASCQY010000002.1:4945907-4968553 GCA_030264315.1 Sardinella tawilis
ATTTTTATTTCGCCCGCTCGCTTCATATTTTTCCAGAAAAATTCCGAGAACCAACAATTATTGTTGGTGTGGCCTTAGAGTCAAAATAGTGAAAGTGTATAAGATAATATGAGAGCATTTTATTCTACTTCTGGTCTAAAATGACATTAGCAGCTGTTCATCCAAAAAGACTTCTGCTAATAGTATAACTAAGTATTGATTTAGTGCTCACCAGACACATATCTGTATCCTCATCCATGGGGCTAGCACACATCATCTTGGCTGACAGACTGTCATCGCTGGACCCTTGGCACTCTGTCTGGTTCCTAATTGTGACTCTGGCTTTCTGCAACAGATTGCCTTGTTTGTCTGTGTGTAGTTGTGTAAAAAAAGAACAAAAGTCAGACCAAAATGAACAGTCACCAAAATTTTTGAACTACTCATGTCCTAACAAAATATGACTATGATCCCTGAAGCGTAAATGTATTCTTATGTTACTGCCTCTCACCTTTGTTTACCACTGGACCCCAGCCAGTGATGTAGCATTCAGTGTTTTCATTGAAGACATGGGAAGGTGCTGGTAGACATACAGGCTGTATGGTGTAGGACCTTGGCGCTGGGATGGCCAGCTCAACGAGAGCCACGTCATTGTCTCTGCTGGTGCTGTTGAAGCCGGGGTGGCTGATGATCCTCTGCACTGGTATCACTAGGGCACTCGGTCCAGTGCGAAACACAGAGCCCAGACTCACAGACCAGCTATTCGGGCTTGAGTCCCTAAACAGAAAGAATGGGGTGGTGGGGACACTACCATTAAACCTTTGTGCTCTAGTGCTCGAATGTACTGTATTTCAATGGAAACAAATGTTTTTTTTATACATAATGATTTTCACTGGAGATACAGTACAGTCATGCATCTGAAACAGGAAGCGCATCCCAAGGTTTTCAATGTTAGCATAGAAATTCACATGAGCAAGAGCATGAGCTCTTTTGTGGGTTGATTTAAATGACCAGCTGGTCTACTGCACCTGTTGAAACACTGGGCCGCAGTCAGAAGCCATTTGCTGTGAACGAGTGCGGCCCCACAGCGATGAGAGCGCTTGTACTGCAGGCTGCCCACCCATGGCCACTCTCCCCGCTGAGCGGGCGCGGTGCCCACCGCCCTCTCGTGCCGCTCCGCAGGCCGCTGCCCACAGTCTGCCAGAATGGAGGGAGAATGGAGGAGTCGAGAAAATGGGATAATTAGATCTGTGTGTTGTGGAGACTGGCTGGAATTTACAGGCTTCCGGAAAGTCTGCAGCACAACGGCTTCATTAGCTGCGGATTTAGCAAATGAGTATAACTGCTGAAAGAGGAAGTGGAACAAATACGTTAAACCAACAGGCCTCAGATGGATTTTCCCGGGATGGCAGGCTTTTTATACACAGGGCTCAAGTGTTATGTGAAGGGTTAACCGTTTCAAGGTTATGGCCTTTGTTTATACAAACCAGAATTGACAATTTCATCATTTCATGACTTTTGCTTACTTACCACAATTTCTTTCATCTGATTTGTTTGGACAGTCAGGAACGTTGTCACATTCAGGGTTTATTTTGGCTAGACACTTTCCAGCGCCACAACTGAAGGAGCCAGTGCAGTTGGTTTCTTTTAAGGAGAGAGTTACAGGCACGGACATGACTTTACACTGTTATTACAACCAGTTGAGAGAGATAAAATTACTGTTTCACTCCTTGTTGCCAGTATATAAGCTTTGAAAAACCATTACCTGTCACAACGAGAGGTGAGGTTGGTGTTTTTGGCATATACTCAAGCACATGTGTGGCATTTGGCAGAGCTGGAGACATGAGGACTTGGCTTGGGTTGGTGTAGTGGAGGATCCAGTTGCGTAGCCTTGTCACCCGTGAGTAGACCCCTGGCTTGTTGACCATAGCACAGCCCACACCCCAGCTCACCACCCCAGCCAAGAAGAACCGCCCTGGAGAACCCTCACACACTAGGGGTCCTCCTGAGTCACCCTACGGGAAACACAGTACACACACCCACTTGTACACAAGTGTGGAATAATGGAGGTTGTCACCCTGTGATAACACCCCAAAATTCTAGCAATTTCCCTAATTATAAGAAGACAACAGCAAGACATGTTTTATAGCTTTAACCATTTGTTTGATGGTTTGATGAACCCAAGTATTAGTACCAATTAGTATACTTGGTCCTATCTAGTATATTTAGGCTCTAATGTTAACAATGTTGTGATATTTTATATCATTAAACATTATTGGTAAACATGCTCTATACACATTGTCTATATGGTAGCGTGGCCGAGCGGTCTAAGGCGCTAAGGAATATCATTCATCCACAAGTTCAATCATTGACAGACAGAGGGTCTACAGAGTCCAGTCTTCCTTCACATCCAAATGCAAACTACCTGTATATAGACAGCGCACAGACAATTTCAGTCAAGGAACTAAATGCTACCCAACACCTTACTTGCTATGATGCTATATTTTCAGAGTGGCTATTCAAGTCAAGAAAATATTTTAATCTAGAGCAGTCATGTCGGAACCAAAAACTCATGCTGTCCAAAGTCAAGTGAAGTACAGTTCTCAAAGGTAGCGTGGCCGAGCGGTCTAAGGCGCTGGATTAAGGCCCCAGTCTCTTCGGGGGCGTGGATTCGAATCCCACCGCTGCCAGCATGCTTTTCATGTTACAACTGGAAAGTCATGCTGCCCAAAGTCCACACACCTTGTCACTGACAATCTAGCTACTAATCCCCCTTCACTGTGGTTTGAACAGGAGCTTGCAGCAGTAGCAGTGGGAGCAATAACTGTACTGTACTGTACTTCTGCTGGTGGCTCGTGCCACTCACCAACTGTCCTGTGACCTGTCCCGTGCCACTCATCAACTGTCAATACAGTACAGTTTTTGCTCTAACTGCCTCTCGCTTGCAGGTCAGGAGATCCAATCTAGGCACTGCATACCATCCCTCAGATGCATCACGACTACACTGTGCATACAGAGGGCTGTGCAGTTCGAACTTTGGGTGAAACAATCTCCAAACTGATCGAGTTGAAACTATTTATTTAGCATTTTTGGTTATAGAGCAGGCCTAGAGATTTTCACATGCGTAATTCAATTGATCCTCTAAAGCAATGATATGTATCAGTAGTACAACTGGATACATATTCGCACTTTATTTTCAATTTTAACATGTTGCATTTGAAAATTTGGGCTATTCCTCTCAGTTACAAAGCACTTTTTGGAGAGAACAAGTATCTACAGTATATATCTATCTAAATGCTGAATATATGCATCATGTTTTCAAACTCAAAAATAATCATTTGAATTATCATGATTTCAATATTGACCAAATAATTGTGATTATGATTGTTTTCCATAATCAAGCAGGTGTAATTGTCTTGAGTATTTTTGACTGAGGTGATTTATTTTTAGAGTGGCCATTCTAGTTGTAAGAACTTGTCAATTCACACGATCTTTTAAATCCATAAAACTGGAAAAAGGACTTGAAATAATAGCCACTGTCAGTCCCTTCTATGCCTCAGGGTAGCGTGGCCGAGCGGTCTAAGGCGCTGGATTAAGGCTCCAGTCTCTTCGGGGGCGTGGGTTCGAATCCCACCGCTGCCAGCAGGGTTTTAACAACCTACTGTCAAAGCAGACTGTCTCATGTTACACCCTTAACTGTCATGACAGACATTCATTCACCTATACAGTATCTCACCTCAGACACACATACATTCACGTACACTTGAACAGAACCACAGTGATATCGGATGGCTTTTCATTTTCAAAACGTTTCCATCAAATTTGTTATTTCTGTACTGTTTTTGCCTAATGTCTCGTCTGTATACCTTTGGGACGTACTGTATGCTGCACTTTCACTTACTTGGCATGAGTCTACTTTTCCTTGCAGGAAACCAGCACACATCATGTTATGAGTGATTGTTCCTTGGTACACTGCTGATTTATTGCAGATCCTTGAATCAATGACTTTCACCACTGCCTTCTGAAGCACTGGAGGTATATCACCTGCAGAAAGGGAATGCATTTTGAAAAGCCATGAAAAATTACTTCAGCTGAGTATCCCCCTGAAGACAGGAAGGAGGATCTGCACTGGGGAATCAGAATCAGAGCAAATGGTGCTGATTGTTGTACTTTAACAAACTGAACTGTAATGTATCAATTATATACAAAAAAACTACTCTACTGTCTGTCAGTTAAGGCAAGGCAATTAAGCAACATATCGAAACTCACTGTTGAACTGGTGGAGTGCGCCCCAGCCAGATACTATGCATCTCTGCCCAGGGTTGAAGACGTGCGCTGGGGAAGGCAGACAGACCGGCTGGACATACTGGTTGAAGGATATGGGTTCCTCCAGCTCCAGGACAGTCACATCATTATCGGTGGTCATGGGATTGTAGTCTGGATTCACAGTCAGGGACTTGATGTTCACTATGACTGAGTCTGTTTCCTCTCCACTCACCAGACTGGCTCCTATTAATGCTGTCCAGGCTCTGGGGTCACTGTCTCTGTGTGGATAGACAGGAGAAGCAGAAGCAGGCTAAGATGACGCTCTTCATGCAACAGCAGTGCACAACAAAAGCTATAACTGCTGCTGAAGGATCTTCTCACCTTTCAAAGCAGTGGGCGGCGCTGACAAGCCAGCGGCTGTTGATAACGGAGGCCCCGCAGCTGTGGCGGCCATGCAGCCGAAGACTGACCTGCCAGGGCAGCTCCCCACGCCGGGCATCCTCACCCCCGACCACACGACTGCCCATGGCTGGACGGGTGCCACAGGCTGCGGGTACGTTAGAGATGAAACAATCAATCTGCTATTGCCATGCTTATGAAACAAGGTTAACAGACCTAAGTCGCGTGCAAACACTGCTGTCACTGGAAAAAGCGAAACAGTTTAAGACGGACCGACCAATATGGCAGCATATACTGTAGAGTCACTGCATGCGACTAAAAAAGGTGGTGCAGTTGGAAAATTTCCAGTTAGTATTTCGAGAAATACTCAAAACACAGGCATACTTAAGCTGGCTTATAGTGAAGGCTGTCCCAATAACATCAGGCCAATAACATTACAAATAAACATCCATACTGAGCTTTTAAAAGATTTACAGACGTAAAATTTTTCATGAATTTCTACCCAACAGTACTTTGCCATGTTCATGGTATTCATACACTGTACATAGGGCACAGGGACACAGGGGATCAGTGGGGTACCTACAGCAATTAGCTTCATCAGAGCCATCAGCACAATCAATAATGGAATCACACTCTGGGTTTCGCTTAGTGACGCATTCCCCACTGAGACAGACGAAAGTGTTACTTGGGCAGATGTCTGTAAAAAATGAAATAAGATAAAGGTCAGTTACAGTTGACTGTAAAAACACCCATTATTTGATTGAAATGAGATCATAGTAGCCTACCTGAATCATCTCCAATGTTGTAAAATGACTTCCCACTAGCTCCTGAAAAAAAACATCAGAATTTTTGTAAAAGTGAGAACAGAAACTGAAAGGGAATAATTGTGGATGGCAGAAAAAATAATGCAGACTCTGACCAAGTAGTGTGATAGCATGAATTTCTCCAATTTCTGGAACTAGCAGAGGCCTCCCGTTCATCAAAGTTTGTAGGCCTTCACGCAGCAGCTCCTGAATGTACGTGTTGGAGTACTGCTGGGCCTTGGATACACTGAAGACCAGCCGAAATGTTGCCATCACATTTCCCTTCATGTTTCTGGAGAAGGTAAACACTGGGTGAAGCATTTTACATTCTCAGAAAAATGTGTTTAATCGTTAAATCTTTGTTATTGAATTATTCTACATTCATAACTATGTTATAAACTTGGTTCTTCTCTATTGCTCAAGATTTTATGCTTCTTATAGATACGCATAAAATACATTTTCACTTACCCATAAGCAACCATTTCACAATCAGTGAAGTGATTTGCTAAGGATGAGGACAGAAAGACATTTTTTATCTGCAAATGAAATCAAACAGATTCAGACAGATAATTAAAAATCTTTCAATAGATAGAAAAGCTGAAAGAAAGAAGAGCTGCAGTTCGATGCTTGGAAGCCTGTACCTTGCTTTGTAGGGTGGCTGATAACACCACAGAGAAAGCTGAGTCATCATCTTGTAGATCAGAGTTATACTGAAGTCCTTTCAATTCCACAGTCTCCATGAAATAATGCTGCTCTTGCACCATATATGCTAAAAAAGAAATAAATCACTTGACTATCTCCCTGTTGGTCCACTCAAACACCATATCTCTAAATAACATGCACTACTCAGAATTAACTACTGTTAAGTTTTTCATTGCAGGAGCAACACAACCCAAGACTTCACAGACAGACACAAGAAACATGATCTTACCAATCAAGAGGCCTATAAACACTCCCAGCAAGAGAAAGATTAAGATAAACACCAGTGCAGCCCATTTGTGGTGAAGGAAGGATGAGGCGGCATGGTCTTTGTCCACATTCTTCTCCTTATCCATGTCAATCTATGGGCACATTTGTTACAGCATAAACCCTATATACATCCTCACTGTGTCAGTTCCGTATCTGATAAAAATAGCAGTATGAATGTGGCTTCAAAACCACAACAGAAACCAAGGAAGGCCTGTCTCAGCTTCTATTACAGACGAGATCACCTCAGGGGAGCTTGTGACGCGTTTGTATTATTTCACACGCACTGTAATTTCAGCAATACTGGGCACAGCCCCACGAAAAACGTGTAAACATGCAGCCAGAGTCCTATCCACTTTTCCAGTGTCATGTCAAATAATTCAAAGGCTGTGAACGTAACGTTTCCATTGATTTTCCAACTTTAACTTTAAGTGAGGTCTTCGAGATAACCAACAGGTGCTCTGATGCGTAAAAACATTCTGACAACAAACTGCTAGTTCAATCAAACCAGTGGCATCTAAACTTGTCATTAAATCATACTTACCCAAGTAGTCTAATTCCCCCTGTCGCTGGCGAGATTGAGGAGATGAAACACTTGGAGTGCGGACCACTGAAAATTCAACACCACTATTATCTTTACCCATCAGTGGGCGTGCGCAGCAGTTAAATTGCGGAGTGGACACCACGTCGGCTTCTCAGGTTGCCTGTGCCCTCCCAATCCAACTCCCAACCATCATGTTTAAACATTAATTTAAAAAATAGCCACATTTAACTGCAAACTCTATTATTTGAACAATTGGGGTGGATTGGACATCTTGGGTAAATTGTTTGGTTTGGAACAGGTTGTCACCTCATTACTACTCAGGCCAACATCACTAATGTTACGAGACTTTGTAAACAAATGGGCTAGGCTTCAATTAAGAGCAGACTTTTAAGGGATTTAGCCTTGACGACACACCCGGGAAAAACATATAAGGGATTCGATGTAAGCTGCAAGGTTAAGAAAATAACAGGTAGGCCAGGATTATAAGGAAAATAGCATATTGTTGTTACTGTCACCCTTTATAAAACTTTCGTGATGTAGGCCTAAATGTCTAGCCATAGGCAGCAAATAAAATAGACCTAGCCTTCTGCAAAGTTGAATTGTCCACATTAGTCTCAGACTCTCTCTCGCGTCGCTGGCAGGCTATTAAATCACAGGCATTTCTTTAAGCTTTCTTATCAGTGCTGTAACAGCACACCTCCACCGGGGCTCTTCGTCTCGTAGCAAACCATTATGTGAAGAAGAAAGACTGAGATAGCCTAATCTTTTGCTAAGAAATAACAATGTTTTTTATATTTTATCTCTCCAGAACGCACCCTTGCACTTGTTACCCAGCAAAGAAAATAAAGTAGAAGTTACAATTTTCCAAAGGACAGGTACCTTGCAATTAAGACATTTGCAATGCTGTCTCACATCAGGAAAACATTAACAACATCACTGCAAACTCTAATTACTTTCCATAGCAGCAGGAAAAGGTCTCATTTTTGGTCTGCAGGCAGCTAGAAAGCTTTATTTCATTCCAGCTGTAAAGTGCTAACCTGACAGATTACACTGTAACATCAATAGTGTATATATGTAGGCCTATTTAGTCTGGCTATTTCCAATAGACTGGGTCCAATCAAAGAGGCAGAATAAGCGGTTGTCTTTCAAACTGCCCCTGCACAAGCCTGATAACCTACCGCTAGGGTAGATCTACTCGACTATGTACAAGCACAACTTGACAGAACAGCTACTGCGGTCCTATGGTTCGTTTCGAGCAAAACCATTTTGCTAAAGCCGAGTTACGTCTACATTTGTGGGCTAAATAAAGTGCAGTATTAGGTGCAATGTAGTTCTTCCTGCAAAATTTGAACTTATTTGTGTAAAGATGCATTTTGTTTCTTCTACAAGAAACAACACAGTAAACGTTGACAATAATAAATGTAATAATAAATGTCTCACACATCTAAATCAAAATAAGTCTCAGGACTGTACGGTTTATGAAAGATCAATTTAATTGTAAACCAATATCAGTTCCAAAAAATATGGACACTCCAAAAATGTCATCAAAAAAGACAGAGGGGAAATAAGATGCCACAACTATGCAATGTTTTCAACAGATTCAGTGAACCACAACAGATACGCCAGAACTTCAATACATCATTGCGAAAGTTGTGAAGCACTGACAAAAACAACAAATTTTTACTTCAATGGAAAGGTAGAAAATTGTAGTTGAACCAAATCTTAAGCATAACCATGATTCCAGACAACTGAATAGGTCTGACAAACAAAAAATATCACTATTTCAATCTAAAGAAATAATGTACAACTGAGCTCCATGGGGTTTTGTAGTGGACTAGCCATCCTGTTGCTGAATGAAAGGGTTTGGAATGGCCTCCATGCCATCCTGAGGACAGATGAGTACGACAGAGGTCCCTCGACACACCACTAATCCTAGTTGCCGTGTGTCTTCTGTCAATTTGTACTGGTCATCAGGGTCTGCATAAACGAGCAAAAGCAAGAGTTAGACCTCTAGGATTAAATGATTAAACAATGTACAGAAGGAAAAAGTACAGAAGTCTTGAGGACCGTGACAAGGTATAAGTGCCTCATCTACTAAAATTACGCGTTTACGCACGCGCACACACACACACACACGCAAGCACACCTGGTGACCAGGAACACAAACATACAGTATGAACATCACATTAACTTTTGTTACACAGGTTCAATGGATACAATAAACATCAAGGGGTTCATACTATGAAACGGGGTTACTGGCAAACCCAGATAACTTCAGGTGTAGCTGCATCTCTAAACAACAGGTCACATCAGATACGCTCAGTGCAGCGTTCTTTAGGAGATCAGTGGTTACTCCCAAAGTTACTCGGGTTAACCAGTAACCTCTCTTCATAACGTTAGGATATGGCAGCCCTTCCAATCCCACTCACCGCGCATGTATTCGATAGTGCCATCCAATACAAGATTTAATAAAGGATCGAAGCCTTTCAAGACCCCGCTGGCTGAAATGGGAAATAAACAACATGGAAGTGAGGTTCACTGTAAATATCGACAGATTGAACATTTAGTCTGCAGTGAAGTTATTTACGCGATAACTACGTGCTGACCATGCCTATTGTAAGTATATATGCTAGCACTAAAAGCAAGTTTACTTGTGTAGATTAAGTAGCTAATTTCCTGCGATGCGTACACACATGACTACTACATGTGATGCTAAAGAGCTATGCTAGTCCGCTACTCCAAACAGATTCCAAACAAATTGTTTACCTTCTCGTCCACCTTGGAATTTTACTC
This sequence comes from Sardinella tawilis, assembly GCA_030264315.1. Lineage (NCBI taxonomy): Eukaryota > Metazoa > Chordata > Actinopteri > Clupeiformes > Clupeidae > Sardinella > Sardinella tawilis. The sequence continues at coordinate 4,955,655 of JASCQY010000002.1, forward strand.
TGATGGGCTTATCGATGTATTTCGACAGGTCGAATATACTCTCCTTCTTCTTCTTCTCTTTGTCCTATGGCAGGAATACATAGGGATAATATTAGCATGCTTGCTAGCCAGCTAGCTTGCAACGCATCTGGTCCACTAATACAGGTGGTGCGTGCATGCTTTTGAATCTTGAGATTAAATTAAACCCGTCATACATTACCCGAACGATCATTTGTACTTAATGTAAACTATTAAATAACGAAATTCTCAAGGTGATGCTCATGTAAATGATAACTCATTCAATTGCGTTGAGGAGACGCACAACTCACCGCCATGTTCAAATGTTATCAGACCGCCCCTTTTGCGATTTCAACTTTGACCCCATCTCAGATGTCTATGGTTATTCCAACTTGGGCAGCAACATTCTGGGAAAATCAAGTAGGCCTATGTTCACACAGACAAATGAAAGGTATTCTCACACACCATATCACACTTTTATTTTAACTGTTTCATAAGGAGAATGTTGCAGATTTTGTATAAAAGATCACCCACCACACAAGCAGTACCAGACAAAAGTATTAGTCTGACCATTATGGTTTTTGGAGAAGACAAGATTTTTATGTTGTGGAGATTTCTTCTTGACCTTAAACTATATTTGTTTTTGTTTTTTTCCCCTCTAAAGAGCAAAGAATGTCCTCATATGACAGAGATATGCACAGCAAACTGGGGGCTATATTTAGCTCTTGTTTTCAAACATAGTGACCCCCTTACTTAGCCAAGTTGGCAACCACACGTGGTATAAATACCTTTGCCTGCAGTCTGTGAAGGTGGACCTTGAATATGGCTTACAAAGAGACAGAGGGTGAGAACTCTGGACACACTGTAGAAGGTCTTTCAGAGGCACATTCCAAGACTGATGAGGAATCAGGAGACGATGTGGTAGCTGATGTTGTGCTTTACGTGGAGTCAGAGTCTTTCTTTGTGAACCGAAAAAGACTGGCTAACCTTAGTCCATACTTCCGTGCCATGTTCTATGGTGGTGGCAAAGAGAGCACTAAAAGGCACATTGCGATTCAAGGAGTCCATGAGGAACAATTCCACATTCTCATGGAATTTACTAAGACTCTTAAACTACCTCTCAATAAGCAAAATGTCCTGGGAATCTTGAAGGCTGCAGATTTCCTTCAGCTGGAAAAGGCCAGACTGCTTTGCTGCAAATTCCTCGAAAGGGAGCTGCATCAGAGCAACTGTTTGGGCATGATGGCGTACGCTTGGCAGTTTGGTTATCACCAGCTATATGCTGCAGCCAGAGATGTGGCCCTCACTCATCTGTCTGCCATAGCCACCGACGAAGACTTCCTGTATCTGTCTAAGGAGAGTGTGGCAGACCTGCTTGCCAGTGACGAGCTGTTCATACCCAGAGAGGACTTGGCCTTTGAGGCCACTCTGCGTTGGGCGACCTTCGACCCCAGCAGGGAAGATGACTTCATGGAGTTGATTGGATTGGTGCGTCCGGAGTCCCTGACCCTTCCCTACCTCACGGAGCTACTGACCCGTCTGAAGGGATCCGACCCTAGAGCCAAACTCATCTGCAGGCTCAACGACAACTTCCCTGCCAGCTGGACGGCGGGCCGCTCCATGCCCCGGGGACGCTCGAAAGAATCGCTGTTTGTGATTGGTGGGCCCCATGATGTGGAGGAACAGCCACTGTATCAGTTCAACCCACGTACCAGCAGGTGGCAGTGCTGCGCTCCCATGAAGAAAAAAAACCTCACCCAGTACTCTGTTGCAGCAGTAGGTAAATGGCTCTGTCTGAAAAAAACAAACACAGCCACTCACCCAAAATTCACCTGTAACCTTTTTGATTTTATTTTTTTTCCCTCATATGGCCAGAGCAACAGCAGTTAATCCTAAAGATGGATTAGATATGTTTAATTTCTGATGCATAATAATTGTACACTACTGTACTGTATATATACAATGACATCAAAGTTATTAAATATTATTCTCTTGTAGAGGATAATGTGATTATCACAGGGGGCTACTTCCGTGAGATTGGCTGGTACAGTGTGGACTGGGTGCAGATCTACCAGTGCGGAAACCAGCGCTGGGCGGATGGTCCGGCACTGCAGAAGTCCAGACACAGCCACTGCTCCGTGGGTCTGGGCGACAGGCTGTATGTGCTGGGCGGCAGCATGGACGAGGCGGTGGTGGATGACGTCGAGGTGCTGGTGCTTGGGTCGGACTCCTGGGAGGGGGTGAGCCCCATGGTTCGGGCGGTGGAGAGGGCGGCTGTGGTGGCCTTGGGCTCCTGCATCTACGTGGCCTGTGGACTGGATGAGAATGGGGAGGTTTACAGTGGTGTTCAGCGCTACCTCATGAAGACCGACCAATGGGATGTGATCTCCTATTGCCCTCATCCACGGTATGTGTAGCCTTTTCCTCTGCATGCAAAGGAAAACAAGTTGGGGCCCCCAATATGATAACTAAGGACTTTTTCCAATCCAGTTGTCCGTTCTTTTTCCAGATCATCCTATGAGGATCTGCCTCTCATTTTGCAATGACGGAATGTGCTTAGTGAATCAGATGTTTTTTTTCTACATAATTGCACAATACTGGAATAAAGTGCAGGGTGGCCCTTCCAGTTAGTCTGGCTCCATCATGTTTTGCATTTAAAGCATGTTCTGTCACGACCTGTGTGGCTATGGGCTGAAAAAACCCTGAAATTTATGGCTGTACTATACCCTGAACTTCCCCTCTCAGCTACGACCTTCTGGCGACGGCGCTGAACGGCGCGGTCTACCTCTTTGGAGGACAGGCCTTACGACTGGACATAGAGACAGACGAGTGGACCTTACTGGAGGAGGAGTGTCTGGACAGGAAGTTCTTCACCGGCTGTGCCACGGCCAGTGGGCAGATCTACCTGTTGAGCGAGCGAACGCTGAAGAGAGCCAGGCGAAATATGGTTCTCCTTGATCCATACATTGACACTTGCACGGTAATAGATCATTCTATACCCTGCCCGGTCCCTGTGCATGGATGCGTCACTATCCGTTTGATCAACTACTAATGTAAACGCAAACTCAGAGTACTGTAGGTGTCCTGAGAGAGTGGTCTGTTCCAGCATTTGTTGTTTACTGTATGTCGTAATGTAATTGAAAGAAATCCTTTGTGCTGTAACTACATTGATGTTTTGGGCACATGAATACTGTATTCTCTGCATTGGAGCTGCACTGATGTCTTGGGCACATATACACAAGTTGGTGTTTAAACATATCAGGCACTACATGACATATAGCTATTATGCCTGGTGTGTGACATGTGAAAGAATTACTTTAATGATTTTAAGGTTCAAGATTCATTTGTATTTACGCCCTATTTTTCCTCTTGAAAATCCTATGGATCCTATGTGAGTACTAATGGTGCTGTGCTGTAATGTGCTGATGTCTGGGTAAGTGATGGTTTTTGTGCATGAGTGTGATCACAGACACACAACAGGCTCTCATTGTCTATTGTTCATTAGGCTGGTGAAATAAACAGCTACTGTGCCTGCAGGTCCAGGCCTTCAGATAAAGTGCAGTGCGTAGCATGACTCCATTTCTTACAGTAAACAATGTAACATTGTGGAGCAGTGCTTGTTTTTGAGCGAGCTTTGACCAGCTGCAGTCATAACAATTCATCTGCTTCAATATGCAGTTGGCATAACCTTCTAAAGAACAAAAAACATGTCCAAAGCAAATGCCTTTTCCTTAACAAAAACTTACCAGCAGCGGAAAAAATGTTCCCACCTGACCTTGGCACAGAAAATACCTTCTCATTTCTGAAGGATTTTTGGAAGGACAGAATGATTTACATTCAAGCTCACAAATGTAAAACACATTAAAAACAAACTGACCATGGTATTCACAAACACTTATAAGCCATTTGAATGCTGTTGAGTAATAATGCCCGAGGTAACTCAAGATGCCCAAACCTGGAGACGTGTCACAGGTTAATCCTTTCCCATTTCCATGAGTATGCCACTAACCTGACGAGTAATCACTCTGTCTGTCTGAGCTAATCTGTCAACTCTAAATTATGTGTTGTTTTGAGATTAGCAGTGACTTATAGGTTACTTGATTACACTGAGAACCTTGCTTTCTTCTTGGGATGCTCCTCCCACCTTCATTAGTTGTAAATAAAACCATACAAATAAATGTTAAGACTCATGTAGTGTTGGCATGCATGTTTCAAGGCATTCTTTTTCTCTCTTGATTTATTGTGTCCTGTATCTAGTTAACAGCACAGTAAACCGTTTTTTTGTATACAAGTATACAATTACAAAAATATTCATTCTTAAGTCACTATCATTATCAGATTTTGTGGTACAATATGGGAATGTCTAACATGCCAAAAGTGAGGAAGAAAGGGGAAAGTACAGACACTTCATAATGAAATACTGGTGTATGAGTTATCAACAAAAGCATGGCGATTGTTACTTAATTGTATGCATTGTTTCTTCTGAGTAGACAGACTGAAACCTTATTTCAATCAACACGTTTATTTATCTTTCCACATGTAAAATATATTACTTTAAACAAACTGACAGTCACCAAACATCTTCCAGTTCTGTAAAATCTGATCACAGACACACATAATGTAATTTTACAATTCTTTAAAAAAGCTGTTTTCATTTCATGTTTTTCCTCATTGCACTACATTAATTAATTTTGCTTACATTTGGAATACATTTACAAGTCTTCAATGGCATATAAAGGCAAGTAATTACTGGGATGATACTTCCCACTGAATTACTATAAACAGGACATGAAACTACAGTGATATTCCTGCCTTGTCTTCCCGTTCAATAATTTTACAACTAATCCATTGGGGTTGAAACAGCAAAGAGAAAACTACAGTAACAGTCTGTGATTCAATTTAGAACCCACCGTTCTTTTGTGTCATTTCCCAATATGACTATGAATTAATGTGAAATCATGAGTGGACCTCAGTAGTAATGCACAATCTACATATTTCAATAGTTAAGTCAAGGAAAACGAAGATAATACATATCCACCTCGTATTTGACCTCAACGACGTAAGAACAGTACTATCTGGTATTGGCCATCCGATAACTCATGTTCCTTCTTTGATGGGTTAAGTTGTTGAGGACACAGTTGTTGGCCAGTGAGGCAAGTTTAGAGTTCAGAGTGCCTTTCTTTTGTTCCCAACTACACTCCTCTTTCTCCTCCTCCTCTTCCTCCACTTCACTCTCTTCATCGCTCCGCTCGTCACGTTCCACCTTTCAAAGAGACATCATGCGAGTTAATAATATTCTGAGTTATGGTTCGGAGTAACGCTACTGACATGAGGGGGCTCTGAGAATGGGAAGTATGCTCACCTTGCCCAGGAAGACAAACTTGTAGACCATGCGCAGGATCAGCCAGGCCCAGAAGATATGCAGCGCTTGCAACACCAGCAACAGTGCGTTGAAGAAGTAGTAGCCAAAAAATGGCGTGAAAAAATCAAGGGAATCCACAAGTGTAGTATAGATGATTCTACAAGAGAGAGAGAGAGAGAGAGAGAAAAGAGATTGAGTGATAAGGGACGGAGAGTAGCTTGATTGATAAACCTACATACATAATTCTCTTATCTGAAGGGCCAATGCCAATGGGCCTGTTTAAAAGCACATGCAATAATAATCTCTCACCTAGTTGGAAAGACCACTAGCCGAGTCACCAAGAAGATCACTGCAAACATGACAAACAGCACGTCACAGGTCTTCCTCCAGCCAGAGTAGTTGAACATCTTAGCAGACTGCAATCAGAAACACAAGCGTATGTTATTATGCTTAAGGAGCAAACCCTACACTATATACACCCTACACTGTATGCCATCCCCATAATTCACATGAAATAGTGCCAAAGAACCATGTATGGGCTTGACAAAACACCATGACAATGACCGTTCATAAGTATAGGTGGTGCGTCTCTATAGGTGGTGCGTCTCTTGATGCAGCGACCTCTTGCTCCCCTCACAGAGGGAGTGAGAAACTTAATCTCGATTCTTTGTATGTCTTGTACATGTGAAGTAATTGACAATAAAGATTGATTGATTAAGTTACAAAGGCAAGGCAGCAAAGGCAAAGCCCATTTCATACACATAACGGTAACCCAATGTGCTTAACGTATGATGATTGAATAGTTAAAAGAATGATTAATAGTTAAAATGATTGAAAGTTAAAAAGGCAAAACAATAGACAATATACCACTTTTTTCCACAACAGTCTTGTTGTCCTGTTGAAAGATCACACTTGTGTTTGTAAGTCATCCACCTCTCTCACTATCGTGAACATAATACTTGCCCTAACATGACCCGCATGTGGAGTACATGCACATTTCAAGTCACATGGAAACCAACGCATGCAGTGTAACATCCTCCTTGTAATCTGAGCATAGCCTACAACTCTGCCAGAGGACAGAGTGAGATTTATCATTTCATGTGAAGGCACTCAAATTTCTCTCTCTGGAAATCAAATACTCAAGATAATGTGAATGATGATACAAAAGGCACAAAAAGCCACTGTGTGATTCAAAACTGCTTAACTTAACACAGTACAAAGTTTTAAAAAATTCAATTTCCTCCTTTCGACATAGTAATCAACTACACCTACTGAGGGAGAGATCAATTATGTGATCATATTAATTAATAAATTCAGTGTCAAAATCATATTTATTTTCCACACATTTATCAGCCATATTGGCCCAAAGGGGATGTTTTGCATATGCTTTCACCTCTCCATTTCATTTCTCCATCCCCCTCTCCCTTCCCCGAACGCTAACCTGATTTCTTTTCCCCAGTCCTAATCTACTTCCCCGCATCACTTCCTCCTCGGCACAATGCACCTGTGCGTACATAGGTCTCCCAAACAGGCGTGTCTTTTCTCACCTTACCCTGTCCGTGCCATTTCCTCCTTGTTATCGTGAACCCTTTTGTCTGACCCTTTCTGTTTAAACAAAACCTGTGTTTTAGTGACCAACGTGAGGTAAAACCTAATCTTTTGTTTAAAAAACCCTAATGATTTGAGTTCTGTATGAGATATGAGCCAGTGCAGGCCTGGTAAGTTTTGTCGCACTGCCAATGTTTTTCTCTCTATCAGTGCGTAACACAGTTCTAACAAGGGAAGGCACACCACACAGTCTGATGTCACCAGACCAGACAGGTCATGCATATTTCAGCAACCCTAAGACAATGATTTCCCTCAGATAAGCAATATATCACGCGATATATCATGCAGTAGTAAAGGACTAAAAAATTCAGGTCTGTCTGAGCGTTTACAAAATCCCCTTCGATTGTATTTCCCTACAGGCGCTCACCTCCATGAGGAAGTCCGAGGAGTCGTGGACCAGCATAACCAGAGTCCCCACACGGACATAGTTAGCACAGTAGGAGAAGCCAATGAGGAAGATGGTGGCAATGTGGTGAATAATCTGCTCCTTAAAATCCTGCAAGAGTCACAGATACAGACAGAGAGACAATGCAGACAGCTTTAAAAAGGTACCAAATCCCAATCTGTAACCTCACTCAACACACACACACATACACACAGACATACACACACACACACACACAAACAGACACACACACACACACACACACTGTACTGTTGTTGTGAATGTAAACTTGTGTTGTCAGTAGTGTTGCCATATGAAGTTAATTGAATACAAGAACAAAAATAAATCACCAGTTTGCTTTGCCTGTCTGGCATAAGGGGATAACAAGACTGCGATCTGATATCCTGTACAGTATGTAACAGACTACATGAACTCTGACAAACCTGCTGGCAAACTGGATTCACTCTGCAGGTCTGTCTGGACTTGAGCCCCCTGAAGCTCATCATGGGGGTGGGGTTCATATCTCCCTTGAGGCTTATACATTTGAATAACTGACTTTTCATGCCCTTGAAATTGGTTATTGGTTGAGTAGTGAATCCAGACCCAGTCAAGGATTAAACTGACAAACTGTACTGAATGGTCAGCCTCAAGTAGTCCTATGTAATGCACTAGTTAGTAAATGTATATCACTGTCATCATCCAACAGCGCCATAAAATTCACTTGAACACTTTCGACGGCTAATTCCAAGAAAGATTAATATCATATGCCTCATTAGAGAGCACTTATTCCTGCTTGAATGTGATCTTGCACTCCATTAACCTCTTCTCTTGCCGTCTCCACGCATCTACACTTTGAGCCTTTTGAGCATAAATGCTCTTCTGAGGCTTTCTAGCCGCACAAAGGAAGAAAACGCAGGCCTGTGCAAACAGAGGCACACAATAGAGGATGGCTCCCCAGAGAGGCTGCCACTAAGGCCTGCTGAGCGGGAACGCGTTTCTGTCTCATTCCCCTTCCCAACTCCCAGAGCTCTCTGAACACCTCCTCTCTCCTGGCACAGAAACACACTTACTCACCATCCTCACACACACACCTCCCACCACACACACACACACACGTGCACACGTGCACACACTGCTTCGTATGTGTGCAGCAACGCTTCATGTAAATCAGCAGAAGACAGGCCCTTTTGTGTACCGGGTAGAGAGGCAAGGCGGATGGCGGGTGGCTGAAGGCGCTTTTAGGTAAAACAAACTTTCAGCCTCCAAGCTCTTCCTGCTATGGCCACAGGTTAAGTTCATGCTCCGTTTAAAGCAGTGACTGACAAAACGCATTTCCTCTTGAGGGAGCGTGAGACGAGGGAACTTGTCAGACCACAGAAACAAAATAATCATTTTGCTAAGAAAAAAACATTAGCCAATTTACCCTTTCGAAAAATAAACAGATGAATACATAAACAAATGTTTTATCTCTACAAAACAAACACTAATAATCGACACAACAGCAGACACTGGAGGAGAGAACCAAAGCTGTGTCTTAAGCAAAATGTCTTGCTACAACGAATAGGTTAAATTGGATTGAGCCATGCAATGGGTTAGAACTGATTCATCAATAAGGGCCTGAGGCAATCAGTGCTATTGCCTCTTGTGCAAGACCTGCAACAACCTGCCTGTCAATCTTCACAGCAGGGGGGGAAGTGATCACTGATTTAGCTTTTTTCCTGCTACCAAATGACAGCAGGGTGCCATGTAAACAGCAGGAGGAGGTGTAATTTGATACCAGTGAGAAATAAAGGAATACACACTGTACAGTCAGTGTTGCACAACTTAACACAACTTAACATCCACCTTGTGACTCAGCTTCCCACGTACCAGGACTACAAAACAGGCAGACGCGCTTAGCAGCCTTTAGCTTCTCCCCTTGCAATTACAGTAGTTTCCCAGCGCTCTGTGCTGTGCTCCAGTGGCTGGCTAAAGCCCAACTTGCTAATGGGGCAGTCCTGGCACTATACTGCAGCATGTCTGTCTGCCGTACAGGTGAGTGAGGAGCTCAGAATAGATTTGTTTACAGCCCCTTTAACACAGCAGGGATGGGAGAAAGGTGTATGTGTGTGTGTGTGTGTGTGTGTGTGTGTGTGTGAATAACACTGAGCAGGCGCAGCACCTACCTTCCTCTTGACGTCCACAGACACACAGAGCAGCAGGGACCAGTAGAAGCTCAGCTCCAGGATGTAGTACCAGTAGTGAGCATCGGCCACTGGCTGCACGCACACACACACACACACACACACACACACACACCCACACACACACAACAAAGGAGACGTTATGATGGAAGCCAGCCATGCACGACTATAGGGGGGATGGGAGCGTGAAGCCAGTCCACCCCCTGCTTAGTCACACACACACACACACACACACACACACCTGATTATAAGCTGATATCCCTCAGGGGCAAGAGAGAAATGTTTGCCACCTACTGTATGTCTTTTGTTCGTGGTATTTACCTATGGCCAACACTTCCTGAGAGAGACACAGGCAGCGACGGACACCATGGACACCTCAACACACAACTAGAGTGGTGGATGCCACTGACATTACATCTGGACGCAGTCTGAGTTTCTTGATAGGCAGTTTACATTCAGTCTCAATATGCAGACAATGAGTAAATATAATACGATCATTTTCGTTTCAATACTCCAGATTAATTAAAAAAAACAGCCTAGTGTAGATAGTATCAGTGTCACCGCTCCCGGCTTTAGCGTAATCTGTAATCCCAGAGCACGAGGCCAACAGGAGTGGCCCTGACTAAAGCAGGAACTCAAACAGAGAAAGAGTAGATAGGTCCAATTACAGACGCCTGCGCTAAACCAAACAGCGTGTCAATGGGCCCGACCCTAATAACAATGGCGGGAAGTTGACTTGGCTCTCAAAGCCCCCAAACTCACATCCTTTAAACCCTGAGGTATGAAAACACTGCAAAGTTTTAGATCTCGCCAGGAGACTCAATACCATTAAACTCGGCGGTCTGAAAAGGAGCGATTGTTTTATTATTTTCCTGTTCACATTGTTGGTGGGGAATAGGTTAGGACCTCAGGGGGGTTTCTCGGAGGAAACTACTCTGATATCAGTAAGAAATAGTCAAGTGGAGAGAGGGAGAGTATGTTCTTGGAGCTCCACAGTGATCCTGAGGAGAGCCTAGCAAAACTTTGTCACGCCTGTTCGCTTCCGGTGATTCTTCGAGGGGGGAAAAGAAAGTGAAAACGACGGCCTGTGGCTCACCTGTTTGGGGTAGCCTTGCCAGCACTGCCTGTGGTCCCAAAACCAGGCGGTCTGCAGGGGCAGAAAAGGAAACGGAGATAAACAGGAGTCACACAATGGAGCCAGTTGTTAAGAAGTGTGTGCAAAGCACCTACAGTACAGTGCAGCACATCAGTGCAGATGGTAGCCAAGCCCAAAGAGTAGCGGAGCTACGCAAGCATAGCAAGAGGTCATCTATAATTCAAGCATATATTTTTAACAGCAACTTAGGCGAGGCACGTGTAGACGTAGACACAGGGACACGTGAGACACAGGGGAGATACTGTATATATATATGCATACTGTAGTACTCACATCTATGAGAGAGGCAAGGCCTGCTGAGAATGCTATGAGGTAGAAGACAAACCTCCACCTGAAACATTTGACACACAGACTTGGTTGACAGCTTTTATCGTTTGATGCTGATGTGCAGTATTTAGATCGGGGGTCTCAAACTCATGTTTACCACGGGCCATATGAGCATTATACTTTTCCACTCTAGTGTGGGGAAGAAGCACGATTCTTGACCATCACTAGCACAGTCCTAATGTGTCTGAATTCTGACTTCCTCAATTTGTCTTCCTTTCCTGTCAATAGTTAAGCATGATGCACCTCATAGTTGTTCATGCTTCCAGCTCTGCAAAGCAGTTGCTCAATTATCTTCATTCAATCATTTTGTGCATCTTTAACACAATTTTAAAGCAGGCTACATGAGTACAGTTCTTTTCAAGCTTTCTGAATCAGGCCACATTAAATGATGTTAAGGGGCCACATCTGGCCCCCGGGCCGCCAGTTTGAGACCCCTGATTTAGATGTAGCAGTCAACCCTTCCCAAATTGACCAGTATTTAATTTAGTATCTGCTCCATGGAATGCAAACATGTCAACAAACCAGCGACAACTAAGAAGACAATGAAAAGAATCAGAGATGTGTAATGACTTACGAAGCCTCGCAAAACTTCTTGGTGTTGCTTGGTTTGTCCTGGTTGCGACGATGGCGGAACCACGTCTCAATTTGCCTCCGAGTTAGACCACTCTGCTTCTCCAAGCCAAGTATGTCACTCTGCTCTCAAACAAGAGACGAGGAGTCATGAGCCCTGCGCCATACTCACCAGCATGCCAAAGAGCTATGTGATCATCAACAGGTAGCCTTTAAAACACAAAATGGCAGCAGGTCATGTGGCTTGACCTTTCAAGTGACCTAACTCCTGATACAGAATGACATACAGAACAATATCAACTACATACCTCTTAGGCATGCTGATGTAAATCTGCTGAACGACTATATTGCTTTCATTATTGAAGAGGGGTTGCAGTGTGAGACTGATAAACACTACGACCCTAACAAACCTACATAGTGAAAGTGAAAGCCCACCTGGGAAACATCCAACTCCCAGTTGTCATTGTGACACAGCACACAATGCACACTGCACACAATGAAATTGCATTTATGCCTCATCCGTGCAAGGTGCATGATATGTGAAATGCATGATATGTAAGTGATTGAAATCTCTTAAATTCTCAATTCTTCGGTGACTTTGTAGGACTTTGTAAGTCATACTGGATAAAGTAACCATAAAGTTACCATATTCTTTCTGTGCTCAAAATAGATGCTGGTGTACTGGGCTCATAAAAAGCAGGTGTTGTGAATATACAAGGTGCAACAACTGTAGTTAAAACCCTCTCTGAGACAATAGGCTTTGTGGTTTGCAAATGATCCAGGAAATAGATCAGGCAGCCTTGAAAAAGGGACCTCACTGGACTGACGGCCCTGTGTTTTTTTTACGTTAACCTACATACTGTAAGAGGAAAAAAATATATTTCATTCTCTGAAGCCCAAAAGCCCTGCAGTCAGCAGTGCATTTGCAAACATTATTGCAGCTGGTGCGAACCCCCGTTTGCGACGAAACCAATTCCACCTGACAGAAACTCACTCGTGCCTGTACTTGCAAATTGTGTGCAGCACACTGGGGTTGGACCATTTCCTTGTGACTTCAGTCCTCTTCCTGACTTCTACTCTGAGCAGGGTGCAGACCGGATTGCACAAAGACCCGGGAGGAATATGGGCTTTTGTGCTGTTTGCGCATGTGCTGCTCGATCTGTTCCACTCAACATTTGAATTACCCATTTCTGTTCACATATGGTGCATCGGACGGTGCATCAGGAAGGCCAGCAGAATCTGCACAGATCCTAGCCATCCTAGTCATGGGTTGTTCCAGCTACTACCATCTGGAAAGCGATATCAATGTCT
>JASCQY010000002.1:4984707-4995025 GCA_030264315.1 Sardinella tawilis
CCACCCCACCCCCAGCAGACACTTCAAAGCGGCCGTGTGGGAGTTCCGCGGACGGAGGTTGAGGTGGCAGCACAGCACACGCTGCCTAAGCCACCTGATAGGATCACACTTGTTAATGCTCAGCAAACACAAAGGAAAGGAAAGGTCCTGGAGGGAAGCTGCTGGAGGGGATAGAGTGGGTCTGTCACGACCCCACCCCACCTGGACCCCAGACTAGACTCTCCCTCACACCCCACCACAGTACTACAGAGAGAGAGAGAGAGAAAGAAATATGCCCCACCTGGACCCCAGACTAAACTCTCCCTCACACCCCACCACAGTACTACAGAGAGAGAGAGAGAGAGAGAGAGGGATAGAGAGAGAGAAAGAAAGAAATATACCCCACCTGGACCCCAGACTAAACTCTCCCTCACACCCCACCACAGTACTACAGAGAGAGAGAGAGAGAGAGAGAGAGAGAGAGAGAGAGAGAGAGAGAGAGAGAAAGAAAGAAAGAAATATAGATCTGATGAGTTTCCCACACATTGTTCCACTGTCTGTTTTTCTTTAAATAAATAAAGTTTGTCCCTTGTCTTCTTTTATTGCTGACTTGGCCTGAGCTCTCTAGTCGGATGAGATGTTTGCCTGTAGGTGTTTGTCATCGCACTTCCTGCTCCTGCTGTCATGGAAGCAGGCAAACACAGCTGGCCACCTGATGCACTCAACCCACACTGACCTTACAACAGTGACCACACAGAGAGAGAGGAAGATCCTCTTGACACTTCCCAATCAGAGACTCTGTGTGTGTGTGTGCATGTGTGTGTGTGTGTGTGTGTGTGTGTGAGAAACTGAGAGTGAGATACTGTGCTGAGTGTGAAAATCAACCAAGCTGATAAAGCTATCAGATCCTCCGCTGCTGTCTGCATGACGTATATCTGGGGTCATTCCACGCACTGCTGCGCTTCCTTGCTTATCCCCTCATCCCCCCACTGTTGCTCTGTATAGAACTCCTGGGTGGTCCATTGAGATTACCATCCCTAGTATCCTCACGTGTTCCATAAAATCCAGAATCATGAGCCATAAACAAACAAAGTACTTCTGGAAAGCAACCAGACTCAGAGTAAGATAAAGATAATTAAACAATTACATAAAAAACATAGACTATGATCTAGCCTCCTCTTTTATTTTTTTGCCCTTTGACGACCTGACCTATATTTACCTCCATCCCTAAACAATAACATCCCATCCAATCACTTCTAGGAACACTGCGAAAACAGCTGCAGGAAGTGACCTAGACACTGGATGCAGGTAGAGTGTTCTGGAATGAAGCAGCCTAACGTCTGTTGTTTAAAGCCCTTAATGATCATCCAGGCTGTCCATCCATTTGTGAAACTGGTACACCTGCTTTACTTGAGGTTCACACTCGTAAAAAAAAGAAAAAAAAAAAAAAGTGTGCGCGGGTTTAGCCTTGGCCAGAGTGGATTGTAGTCTTGCTGGTTTTGGAGTGATCCTCCTTTAATTATTTTAAAGAGACATGTAAAAGAAATAATAGGAGAGAATAAGAGCAGGTTGATAGTCTTATAAACACGTGCATCATTCTCAGCTGCTAGCCCTGTTTTATGTGGGGCTGATCTCACACGGGCTTTTGGAGCTTCACATCAAAGTTATGCATTTCTCACCAGCATATTATTTACAAGTGCAATGGTTAGCTATAAAACTTTGCAAATGTTCATAATGTGGGTCTTTAATCATGCATTTATTCATGCATTATTGCATTTTATGTTAAGGTGGAGAACAACATTCGCAACAGCTCAACAGTGCAAAATTTATACTTCATTCCGATCCCTGGACTATATTGACACTATCAGTCTATTGGCCATGGGCCGCAATGCTAGTCCCATACTCTCAACTGTATATAGCAGGTACCATTCCGATCCCTGGACTATATTGACACTATCAGTCCATTGGCCGTGAGCTGTAATGCTAGTCCCATACTCTCAACTGTATATAGCAGGTACCATTCTGATCCCTGGACTATATTGACACTATCAGTCTATTGGCCGTGAGCTGTAATGCTAGTCCCATACTCTCAACTGTATACAGCAGGTACCTCTGAGCCGGACCGGTTGCCATCCATGAGGCTGGTGGCTCTTGACTGGGAGACTCTCAATGTAAATAACTGGAGGTGGAGTGAGTGTAGATGAAGCCCTGCTGTGCAAATAATCAGAGCTCACGCCACAGTGGAGCCGAACGCTGGCCCGGGCCCACGCTTTATTATTAGTAATCGCAGTGAGATGGCCGGTCCAGTCTGCCGAGCAGCGGATTCATTTCCTGGCAGACGCTCCATCTTCTTCTGCCTGCTGCTGCTGATTGGTCAAGTAGGCAGATGAAAAGACACAGACGCATTTAGAAGTCAACTGTGATAACCGGCACAATTGGTCCAGCTCTGTTTTGGCACACTTCTCACAGCTTGTTTCTAGTCACTGTCTCTAGGTCTCAATAGACCATATGCGTCCACTGAAGTTCATGTGATTTCAGGTGATATACTATTAGCCTGTCACCTAATGCTAGCCTAGCCTACTTTCCTCATCTTACCCTAGTTTATACAGTCAATGATCTTACCTTATAGCGGGGTTATTCAGTTAAATAATCTGTAACAACAACGGCTGCCAAAAGTAAGCCTCTGGTGGTGAAGGATTGGAAAATGAATGTGAACCATGATGGCTCTTCAATCTTCCAGTCCAGCCCCACTCCCTAACATCTGTGTCTTCATGAGGTTTCCATTTGGAGGCCAGCGCCCGGAGAGGTCAGGATAAACAGATAGAGATGGAGTCCTTGTGGCCCAGAGTGCAAGGTCAATGTCACGGTCCGGAACGGCCCCCGCTCTCCAACCACGTCAAAACAAGGGCGCACCATTCCCTACACATTTCACGGAGATGGAGTGCTGTGCACACACACCTCAAGGCTCAAGGTGAAACCTGAGCTTTATTCTTGCTGAGCCCAAACCACCCAGCTCCCAGCTCCTTGCCCTGGGACCCAAAGTTTGCCTTGCCTCAAGGAACTCAGATATAGGGGGAAGGGCTCTCTCTCTCTCTCTTTCTCTCTCTCTCTCTCTCTCTCTCTTTCTGAGGTTTATTCATGTAGCTTTTCTTTGGGGGGTGTTGACAACAATACCTTCTCCTTTGAGGCTAATGGAAGGCAAAGCAAGGGACTGTGAGACGACTTGCCACCTGGATGGAGAAACATGGTCCCCATTGGTCCCCATTTTTTTTAATCACATGGTGTGTAGAATATCCAGTGGGAGTCTTAACCTGTGAATGACACCAGTTCCTTTTTTTATTGCATCAAGGGGGCATGGCCGAACCATTAAGTATAATGATCGTAATTTGAGTTATATCTGAAAAAGACATAAGTCAACTCAGGACTTGAAGTCCAAAGCCACTGCGGAGGAAAAATGGTTGAACGGATTTGAATGTTGCCCTCCCACATTAATCTGTATCCGATGAGAAGATTTACGATATGGTGACAGGAAGTAAGGGTGCAATTAAAGTCTTCATTTGGACTTGAGTGAAGCCATGTGGATTCAGCAGAAAGGGAAAGTTATTATATGATTATGATTATAAATGATTCCTAAACACTCCACTGTACAGTCACAGACAGATAGACAAATAAATAAGCAAATAAATAAATAAACACACACACACACAAACACACATGCACACAAGCACACACACACATACACACACACACACACACACACACACACACAAAGTCACGAGACTTACTGCCTGGAACTGCCCTGCAGATGTAAGAGTGGGATCTTTCTCTGGAGATTTTTGTCACCTTGGGATGCTGCAGAGGATCGAATGTCAACACACAGAAATGATCTCACTCCTTCCATGCTTTATCTGTCCCCTGGCGCTCGGCACAGGGAAGAGTAGCATGGAGCGCATATGGAGGGGCGCCACGCCTGAAATATGGCAACCGAGAGATAGGGGGGCTGGGGGGTTAAAACTCAACTTTGGACACGAGGTGAGCTGGTAGAACATAATTGAATTGAATGGCGACTGTATGGCAGTAAATTCCTACCGTAACACAGATTCTCCTGAGACAGTCGAATGTTTTATGCGCTTTTGAAAATGAAAGACGTCGTACATCTGAAAGCTGTTAGGGCAGGGGGCTGTAAGCAAAGCGGACGAACGAATCCCTCTGTTCTCTTGGATTCCTTCGCCGTTACTGTTCTCCCTCTCACTTTTTTCTTGCTTTTCTTTTTTTCTTTTTTTTTTTCGCAGATTTTTTTGTCTTTTAAAACAGTTACAAGGACTGTGGAATTTCTGAGTCCTTTTTCCAGGAAGTCTTATTGCATGGCCCAATGAGTCCAAAGCTCCACAAACATCACCCCCCCCCCCACCCCCACACACACACATACAAAGAAAAACACAACAGATTCAGCTCTCTTGCGCTCACTCTCACTTTTCCTCTGTGTGTCTCTCCTTCACTTTTTCAGCATGTTTTTAAGAGGCAGTAAAGCATGCACCAGAGACAACACACAAAAGCTCCCTATCAGTGAGAGAAAGAGGGGGAGAGAGGGAGGGAGAGAGAGAGAGTGCAAAAGAGCGACTGGAGGACGGACCTCACGTGTTTGTTTCCTTCCCGATGCTTTCAGACCGGATCTGGAGACATGTGAGACAGACTCTCCTGCCAACATAAGTGGATCAGTGTGTTTAGCGTGTTCTTTTTTTTTATGAGAGGACACAGACACATAGCGCTAGAGCAACTTCTCTTTTGTCCCCCCCCCACACACACACACACACATTGCTTTGATGTGCTGCATAGTTTGGTCGCTGCATCATTCCCATGCAACCAGCTGGGGCAGAGCAGCGCTGCTGGGTTGAGGAGAGGTTCATGTGCTTAGGTGAGTAAACAGCGCTGAGGTGTGGATGCGTGATGAGGGCTCTCCGAGCTTAAGTACAGCCGTGGATCGGGTGATGTCACAATGAGGGGGCCTCCAAAAATAACCTCCAACCTCAGGCCATCAACAGCACTTGCAGTCAACAGGGAGGAGGATGAAACAATGAGACAGGTTGGCCCAAAAATAAAGGGAAAAAAAGGTGTGTGTGTGTGTGTGTGTGATGGAAAGAGATAAAATGAGGCCTTAGTGAAGCCACTTCCTAAAGTTTTCCACTACACGCACCTCCACCCTCCTTAAACACCCTCCACCCTCCCCCCCTACTGACCACAAGGCAGTCCGCAGAGGGAGTCATCTGTCCTGGTGATGAGCTAATGCTCTCCAGTGCCTGACCCCTTGGGGCAGAGGATTTCTCATCCCACATACACAGTGACTCAGACAGAGAGAAAGAGAGAAAGAGAGAGAGAGAGAAATTAAAATGCCTGTTCCCGCTCGTGTTCTGCTTTCTGCCCCATTGGGAAGGTCCTTATATTTAATCCTCTGGAGGCCATAAACCACCAGACCACAGGGTTCAACGAGCCGCATTCCAGCCTGAGACCCACGGTTCTCTTCACCACACTGTGTCTACATGATGACACTTCCAAACCTCTCCGCAGCCACACCTCACAGCCTTTCGCCCCACAAGGCAACCAGTCTCCCAAACACGGCCATTTGTTTATATATGTGTATGTGTGTGTCTGTGCATGTGTGTGTGTGTATGTGTGTGTGTGTGTGTGTGTGTGTGTGTATGTATGTGTGCGTGTGTGTGTATGTGTGTGTGTGTGTGTATGTGTGTGTGTGTGTGTGTGTGTGTGTGTATGTATGTGTGTGCGTGTGTGTGTGTGTGTGTGTGTGTGTGTGTGTGTATGTGTGTGTGTGTTTGTGTGTGAGCTCTGGGGGCCTGTGAGGGGAAAAAAAAGAAAGAGGAGGAAAAAAAAACTAGAGCGGAGTTTCAGGAATCTTCTCCTTGACACTGAGGATACATGTCAGGGAAAAAAACAGCCTCCTCTAAGAGCTCAGAAAAGCAGGGTGCGATTCCCTTTCCATCTCCAACTCACTTTTCATCACCGATGATTTCATAAACACATATTTGAAATGCGCCCTGTCCAAACACAGACCAAACTGTCTCCTTTTTTTTTTTTTTTTTTTTTTTGCAAACTGGTGTAACAGCCAAGGTTCTCCATGTGTCTCAAATCTACAGACTCCAGGAAGGGAGTGCATGTCAATAAGTTAGCCTGGATGCATTACACTGTAATTCACTGATCGACACTCTCATATGGGTACTAATAGTATGCTGCAAAAGAGAGCATACTGTTAGTATTAAACAGTAAAACAAAACATAATGATCACTCACATTTCAGAGTAATCTTTGCATGGTACCACTGACACACACTACGAGTGTGACGGTCAAACTGTTTAACCATAGCAAGATTGTACACCTTAGGCGTATTTGACATAGCGGCTTGTTCAAAAACTGTCAGTCAGAATAAACAGTAACAACAAAAGCATGTGTTGGTTGTTATCGACGCATTGCCGACACATTACAGCGTTTTTGTCCACAACAACCGGCTACCTTCAAGCTAAAAGCCTGCCAATACCACCAGCAGCCCTCTTGGCACTCATGAAACCCCGCTAACATGCTCTCATCGTTTGGCCATACAGCTGTTGATGATGTTATGCTGAGAAGGATTTTCTTACATTTCTGTGTGATCTGCAGTGCAGAGGAAGCATACAGTCTAAGGGGTCAGGGCTAATGGGAATGACAGGTCTGTTTATCTGTCCTTCGCTTGGCCACATTTCGGTGAAATTAACTCAAAGCTGTGTTAGTGTTGCTTAAAATGGTGTAGAAGCATTGAAGAAAGTGTACAGAAAAAGGTGTTGAATTACATTGAGTTTGAAAGTCTCACTGTGAAACTAGGCCAAGATGCTTCACATGTTTAGTGCTTAGTGCTTGCTCTGTTTTCTCTTACTCACAGACTTGCCTAAACCTGGATCTGGGTTAGCGACTGTGTGTGTGTGTGTGTGTGTGTGTGTGGGGGGGGGGTGGTCATAAAAAGTCTGTGGAAAGATAACATCTCCCCCTTTCTGTTTGATGGCTAATGGTGTCCTCCTGCTATGGCCTGCCAGCCAGGTGAAGCGAGTCGAGCTGAGCTGAGGTGTTTGAACGAGATGCCGCTGATGAGACGCCGTGCTCATCATCATCTGCGCTCTGGGCCCCCCGAGGTGGTCCTGCCTCACCAAGAGCACGCCGAGCAGACTGACTGGGCAAGCGACCAAGAATCTGCCCTCCAGCGCGCAGTGTGGGGAATCATTAGTGACACCCAGAGAAGGAGGGGAGAGGCTTGGCTTGGCTCGGCTCGGCTAGGAGGTCTAAAGGCGGTCGGTCGGGTTAGCTCCAGACGCATATGGGCCCCAACTGTACTCTACTCTCATCTGCTTTCTGTATGACTTGTCATCCTCCATACTCAAAAGGGGCGCCGGGAGGGATCCCAGTTTCGACACAAGTCAACAGGGCTGACGTCCCACTCGGAGCTCTCATGTCACGCACATGTGAAAGCAGTGTCCTCGGGCGCTTAAACAGTTACAATAAACAAACCAACGCTTATCAATGCGCTGCACTATCAAAATGCCAAATGGCTGGAAATGATTAAAGAAAGAATGAAAGAAAGAAAGGACATAACTTTGATAAAATGGTGATGATGTCTTTTTATAACCTTTTTTTTACTGTATATAACTAACCTGACATGACAGAATGATAGAATTCTTGGTGAGCTGGAGGAAAATCTGTATCTTTACCTTATCAGTAGCCTACCTGGTCCTAGTGCTGTGTCAGGATCTGAGGGGACTAAGGGCCTCATTAAGCTATCCTCAGAGAGGTTAGTTATGAGGCGACAAGGGAGAAGAGGACATGGAAAACATTTCCCCAAACTCCTGCTGCAAATGTGGTTCTGCTTAGACAAGGAGGAGGAGGAGGAGGATGAACTAAACTCTTTTTCTGGGACAGTTGGTATAGGGGCTCCTGGTGCAGTCTAAACCCTAGTCCCTTTCCCGTGCTAACGTGCTTATAAAGTCCACTACCACTGAGCGTCCACAGAGGCTTCAGATTGAGATCACAAATCATCTCCATGGGACCTGTTACATCTGCACTTTGTGTCTGGACCATGTATAACAGGAGGAGACCACCTGGTCCTTAAAATCCATCTGTCTATTTACACAGAGCGAGATCGCTGATCACATGTAAAAGGGTCTCTTTCATTCCAAAGTCAAGAGAGCATTAAGCTTCTTTCAACACTCTACAAAGCAACAAGCTCTGTGAGTAAACTATAAGCTAGCTGCACACACTTTAATGTCTTCATGACAGTGGCCATGAAGAGTGCATAATCTGTGAGGGTGACCTGGAGGATATTTTCAGTGCTGATGTTTCTTTTCCTTTGTTTACAAAACCTGTTGCCTGGTCCTATGTTGGCACTTAACGGGATAGGTATTTGGGATGTTCTCAGCTGCTCCTGCAATTCACTCCCCAGATGGCACTTCTCCTCACACAGGGGGCTTCAGGAAGGGCGTGTGGGGGAGGAAAGCAGAAAAAGTCCTGCTTTCGATGGCTCAATTTTTAAGCAGATTTGTCTTTTTCTGTGTTCATAGTATTCTGCACAGATAGGCTACTGTGCCTCAGCAAACACATACGGCGTGTAGACTGTAGACTAACAGAATATGGCCCCTGAGAACAGAGAACCTAGGGTTAGTAACCCTGACTCTTTAGACTGGTGATTGCATTGAGGCGAATTCTTAAAAAATATTGCCTAAAGCATGTGAACAAAATAGGGAGCAGAATGAACAGTCTAAGTATTCAGCATAACAAATAATGTTTTTCAACAATGTCACATTTTACGTTTTTCAAAGAACATTTCAAAAGATGCCCAGTGTTATCCTCTAAAAATGTCAGGATGGAAAGCAAGATGTATTTCAGAAGACATTCTAGTGCAGATGTAGTTAAAGAGAATTTCACAGGTTAGATTTTTGTCCCTCTACATAATAGACAAGGCATGTGGAATGTAGTGGGTTTGTCCTGCAGTCCGTTAGAAACCCCCCTTTCTCGGTGTCTTAAAAAAAGCACCTCCCCTCTCCCAATCGGAGTCATTCACTAACTTTCCTCTTTTTCTCTCAAGGGTAGAGTTCAATTTACCATTCTGGGCCACATATCCCCTTACAAAAAAGGACACTGGGCTCGTCTACCTCAGGCCACTCCAATCGTTGCAAGGTATTGTGCTAATGCTTTGATTATTGATTTCTTTCCAAAGTTGACATGAAGAGTTTGAGATAAGACTTAGCGCGAATACTTAATATTTATGAGGAGGTAACAAAAATGCGGTTACAGTAACAATGCAAAAGAAACACGGCAATGAAATGTCTTGCAGCGTAGCCTGTAACTTTTTTTGCTTCGCTCTTATGCCGGCTTTTCCAGAAGTCTGCATTGTCGACGCGTAGGTGATCCTAGGAAGTAAGACAATCTTTAGTGAAAAGAAAAGGACTTATAGGTGTCAGTTTTTCTTATTTTCACTGTGTCTAATGCACTGTTAATATAACTGATTCATGTTCAACCATTCTTAAAATGTTGCAGCGTATGCTATTTTGTGTACTTCTTGTAGTCGCAGTGTATTTGTCTAAAAGAAGACAGCAAAAAAGTTCTGCAAATATTTTCCCTGAACCGTTACTCATGAGGTATCGAATGCATCTAACTCGAAGCATGAGAAAGTGACACGTTTCCCCCCTTCATACATTTTTAAACAATCAACGATATTCAAGCGTCTTTTATGATTATGTGTTGCCATGACACACTGGTTGACACGAGAGAAATGGATGTTTGAATGCCAAATGCCACAGGCACGCGGAGGTAATTGATCAGACATTTTCTTTGTTCGCTCTCAATTAGACCCGCCCCCATTTATTCCTCCTATAGCCGGGGCTACAGTATCACATTTTCATTATGGCGTCTATTAATTCTGCTTGCAGAGTTTGTTTTTTCAACTGCATCACAATAACAACTCCTGTGACATTGCCAACTAATCAATCACAAGATATTTTTCTACAAAAATGAAAACCATGTAACCAAACATGATTAGATATGTGTATGAAAATTAATTTCTGAAATACTGTATATTATCACCTTAAAACCTAAATAGGTCAAATTGAAGATTTGACAGCAAGGTTGGGAATATGTATTGGCCTCTCTGTGTTTATCTAAACTCATGGTGGGTGGTAGACTACCACTGCCAGTGCCTTCTCATTCATCTCCAGTCAGACAGTTTCAGATATTTTTCTTGCCTTTCTCCTAGACACCAATATGTCCGAGCTGTAAAGAAAACACCTAGTCACAACAAGCTGTTTCTTACC
>JASCQY010000002.1:5025039-5032722 GCA_030264315.1 Sardinella tawilis
GACAGCAGTTAAAGGTGCCTGGAGGTGTAGCTGCTGTGAGTGGGGTTGCTAATGTCATGTTAGCTGACCTCCCTGACCCCTCTGGTACAGATGATGAATGTGGGCCATTATGTGTTCTCTCATTCTCTCTCTCTCTCTCTCTCTCTCTCAAAAGCTTTCTCCCACTCACATCTGGACACACACACCCACACACTTTCATGCTTTACTTTTTCTGAATGTGGAATAAGTTTCATCTTTTCATATGTCCTGTATACCCACTCGTCATAACGAATACAGAATAAGTGTGTACATTGATCTCACACACACACACTCTCTCTCTCTCTCCCTCTCTCCCCATTCCAGACCAGCGACTGGGCATGTGTTTCTCGGCGATGGCCAACGGTCGCTGTGCGGGCGAGCTGAGTGGTCAGTACACCAAGATGCAGTGCTGCTGTGACCTGGGCCGCTGCTGGGCCGCCGGACACCTCTCTGAAGTGTGTCCCGTTCGGGGAACCGGTGAGTACTGTAGAACACTCTTGGTACCAAACTCAGGGCTTACCAGTAGACTCACTGTGCTGTGCTGTTTGGCTTTCCTCATAATGACCTAGTAAAGCCCCTTGTGAGTTAGTCAACACAATACTGTTCTGTCTGTGTGAAGGTGAACTTATTGAACTTGGTGAACTTATGCTCAAAGCAAGCCCCCCCCCCCTCCCCAAAGCAAGCGCTCCATGTCAGCTAAATTGAATTAGAGGAATATAAGGTTATGAAGGCCATTAAAGGTTGTTATGTTCCAATATCCTTTCTGTAATCTGTTCTCATCATCAACATATTTCATTTGGGCTTTTGATGTACTAAGAAAGCACTTTTTTCACAGCTCAGCAAACCTTGTCTGTGGAGCTCATATTTCACGTGTTTAACCTTAAGGCATGCTGTAGGTTTCTAAAAGCAACTGATTTATGGCTGGCAAAGATACAGACAGTGAGGAAAGTGCTGTTGTATCTGTAGGGATTATGCGACTAAGACATGTCCTAGTGACCTGAACCTGAAACTGAGGGGTCGTTTGTTCTTCATGCACGAACAGTATGTACATACCTAGGGTTCTGGCATTCTTGCCTATTCCTTAAAAAACAATGAATGATAAATACGTGACATGAAAAATTCCTAAACATTTTTACCTTTACGTTGTTTTGTTTGAGCCCTCCCTTTGGTAACAATGGGAAGGAAATGAGAACCGAGGAATTGAGACCAGATATGCTTGAGATATTAGATGGGCTTAAAACACTAGACACGTAAGCTCTCTGGCTACTCCGAGGGACACGGAATTTATGAATTGAACTTGAATGAAATGAATGGAATTTTCCACTTCATATTTTACGGGCCGCGGTGAACCGATAGCTAACTGCTGACGAGATCGCCAAAAGAGCGGATATGGGAGTTTGATATGGGACTGTGCGTCTGATTGCCTCACTGCCTGGAGCCCGTCGTACTGACTCATTGGCTTATCAAAACGCGGCGGCATTTTCAATTACCGTCGTCCAAGCGCCCTTCAATTTTTTCGACAAGATTTATGACTTCAACTGGAAGACCATCAGCCATCAATTAAGTCTTTGAAGGGGGAAAAGAAAAAGTGACGCACCAGAAGACAAGATTGTGTTTGTGCCTGTGGTGCCGTTGCCGTGGCACCCTGAGAGCTTCCTCCCAGAGAAGTGAGTGAGTGACGTCACGTCACTGGTTGGTTGGTCATTTGTTTGTTGGCCTCTGGCGAGGGTCATTAGTCCTGATCAGCAGCCTGTCCTGACCTGCCGGAGAGAGAGAGAGAGAGAGAGAGAGAGAGAGAGAGAGAGCAGCGGAATGTTCTAGCGTGGGGCAAAGGCCAGGTAGAGGAGGAGGTGATGTCATGCCTTTTTAAAAAAAATGGTGATCGCCCCACTCCTGCCTTCTCCTGATGGGGTTTTAAGCAAGATGGAGATGAGGGGTCTGAGTAGGGCAGTTATAGGTCCTCCATCTTGCTCACTCTGACTCCTCTCCCCCCACTGACAGGGGTGGAGGGGTGGTGGGGTGGTGGGCTTGCCTGCTTTCCCAGATGCCTGTAACCCTGTAGTCTCCACATGGCACAAATACACTGCATGACAAATGGAGGCCACAATGGTATCCTGGTGAATTTTCTCACTCCCCTCGTGTGTGTGTGTGTGTGTGTGTGTGTGTTCGCGTGTGTGTGCGTGGGCCAGCCAGCGCCTGCGGTTGTTGGTTCATGACAGGGTTTACAGGCCCTCTCTCTGCGGAGGTCTGTGGACAGAGAGAAATGCTCCACTGCTCCTCATTAGGGTGCAGTCAGGCCACTTTAGTGTGGTTCCTAATGGGCTCTTTTACATGCATGTCATTTCCTCAGCTGCTCAGTGACAGGGCTGGAAGCCTCTCCGTGCAGACCTCTGGAGTAATGCTAGCTTTCTCTTGTTCTGCTACTTCCATTTTCTCCCCCCCCCCTTCTCTCCTCCTCTTTCTTCCCTCTCTCTCTCCCTCTCTGTCTCTCTTTCTCTATCACTCTTTCTCTTTCGCTCTCTCATCCGGATTTTCTTGCTCTCCCTGGGTCTCTCTCTTCACCATGTTCTCTCTCTCCTCTCTCTTTCTCTCTCTCTCTCTCTCTCTCTCTCTCTCTCTCTCCCATGAACAGATGAGTACAGACGTCTGTGCATCCAGGGCCTGCCCTATGCCACGGGTAATGGCGGAGGCTACCCCAACGGTGGAGGCTACCCTAACGGTGGCGGTGTCAACGGTGGCCATGGCTACAATGGTTTCAAAGTGAATCCGAATGGCGGCAACGGGCCCAACGGGGGCAACGGCAACGGAGGAGGATTTGGAGGCAGCCGTCCAGACATCGGTGAGACATCGGCCTCCGAAGTGTATTATTGTTTAAAAGCACTTGTAAGCATTCACTAGCCTTTTCTCCCATTCATTGCTATGTCACCACCTTTGTATACTGACTCCTCTGTGTGTGTGTGTGTGTGTGTGTGTGTGTGTGTGTGTGTGTGTGCGTGTGTGTGTGCGTGTGATTTCTTTCTAGGCTCTGTGAGTGTGAACGAGACCATCGATATCTGCAAGCACTTCACCAACCTATGCCTGAATGGTCGCTGCATCCCCACCCCCACCAGCTACCGCTGCGAGTGTAACATGGGCTACAGGCAGGACGTCCGCGGCGAGTGCATCGGTACGAACATCCACCCCACACACTCGTTCACGAAAAACACTGTAGATAAACGTGAATCCAGAAGTACTCTGTCAGCTGTTGTTTTTGTCGTAGTTATTGCGTTCAGATAAGTATGCAATGTTCCTGCAGGTGATATCTTAGTAAATACAGAAACTCACTCCAAATATTATTCATTCTGCTGGTGTAAGGCAGCCCCACAACCGTCAGGCGCGGCGTGTTGTCTTAGCCGTGCGCCATGTTTTCACACGACAGGGGCAGGCAGCCCCGACAGCTCTCAGTGTGTGGTCACCTCTCAGTAGGTGGCATTCAATTTATGTGGCCCAGTTCCTGTGGGTTTATTAGACGCATGTAAAAGCACCTCACACACACACACACACACACACACACACACACACACACACACACACATAGCCACTCACTCTAAGTCTCAGTCAGTCAGTCAGTCAGTCAGTCAGTCAGTGTGAGCGGTGGAGCGTACAGTAGCCCAGCGGTTTGCTACACTCTGCTGCCATCTTAAGACAAAACAGGGAGGGCAGCTTCCTCTCCTCCCTCTCCGACAGGGAGCGCGAGGAACATGGTAAAGGCATGGCTGATTTGCCTGAGAGGATGAAAGATGAGGGTAAAAGATGACTTTGTTGTTGTTGTTTACTTGCAGATGTGGATGAGTGTATCAGCAACCCCTGTGTGAATGGGGACTGTGTCAACACGCAAGGATCGTACCACTGCAAGTGTCACGAGGGCTACCAGGGTACCGCCACTAAGCAGGCCTGCATTGGTATGCACACTCACCTAACTCAGTGGTTATGGAGCCCTCTGTGTGTGTGTGTGTGTGTGTGTCTGTGTGTCATCAACCTGTCTTTAAATCCACCTAACCCACTAATTAATACTATTTGGTCTTTGTATAAATAAACACATTAAACATGTCCCTGTCCTTTGCCGTCGCAGACATTGACGAGTGCATCGTTAACGGAGTCATGTGTCGCAACGGCCGTTGTGTCAACACTGACGGAAGCTTCCAGTGCATCTGCAACGCCGGTTTTGAGCTCACCCCTGACGAGAAGAACTGCATCGGTGAGTAATGGCTTCTTCTGAACTCGGCCTCTCCCACTGCCAGTTTCCCATAGTGCTTCCCCAAACAAATGTGAGATTCCCAGTAAACTGAAGGTAATGTGAGCTGACTCACACAAGTCTGCCATGCCGCAGCCTAATGCATCCTGGCAGCCACAGAAACCACCGAGTGAAAGCTGACTTCCACAAGTCGCTCCTGCTGAGTCTAACTATCAACTCTCAACTATCAACTCTCTCTCTCTTTTTCTCTCTCTCTCTGTCTGTTTCTCTCTCTCACACACAGACCATGATGAATGTGCGACCACCAACATGTGCCTGAACGGGATGTGCATCAACGAGGATGGCAGCTTCAAGTGCATCTGCAAGCCTGGCTTCACTTTGGCAGCTAGTGGGCGCTATTGCATTGGTAAGTCAACTGCAGTAGATTACCATAGAGATAGACTTCTGTTATAGATAGCCCACCAAGCATATATGCCTGTACCTTTCATGTATTTTAAATGCCCCTTTGAAACACTTAATTGTGCTTAACGGGCTTCCTCCTTTCCCCAATGAACACTCTGGTGCCCTCTGTTGTTAGAAAGGAGAACTGACCAAAGTCTGTCACCCTCACAGATATTGACGAGTGCCAGACGCCGGGGATCTGCATGAACGGCCGCTGCATTAACTCCGAGGGCTCGTTCCGCTGCGAGTGTCCGCCGGGCCTGGCCGTGGACGTGGACGGCCGCGTGTGCGTGGACACCCACATGCGCACCACCTGCTACGGCGCCATCAAGATGGGCACCTGCTCGCGGCCCTTCCCCGGCGCCGTCACCAAGTCCGAGTGCTGCTGCGCCAACCCCGAGCACGGCTTCGGAGAGCCCTGCCAACCCTGCCCCGCTCGCAACTCCGGTAACCACCTCTGTGCTATCGTGCAACTACATTTACTAAGTAGATAAGGAGGGTCACCCCATGATAGTCCCATACTACATACAGTACAGCATACTAATGCTGTACGTACAGCATACTAATATACTAGTATGCTACTGGGAGGTCCAGCCAGCTCCCCCTTCCAATTATGATTAGCATCGCATAATCCTGAGTGATAAAGCTGGACTTTTAAACAAAGCGTCCCACTGCAAGTCCTCCAATCTGGTCTTCCCCACTTAAGAGCAATTCCAAAATAGGCCCTCTGAAGACAAATATTTCGGAGAGCCTCGGGGGCTCTGTAAGCTGTGGAAGAGGACGGAGATAAATTCCAGCCTGTCCATTATTTGGTATGTCTGAAACACTTTGAAGAGATTGGATGGACTTCTGTGATGGCAAAAGTCTGGTGGAAGTTAGTAGACAAAAAATAAAATAAAATAAAAGTGTAGCTACCATCGTTCACAGCAGCGTCCACCAACCCAAAGATAATATTGTTGTCTGGTTGTGCGGAGAGCAGAGTGGTGGGACGCTTGTGTTACCACTTTGAGGTGGCCGCACGCTGGTGTGTTTGAAAAGTCGATGTTTGGATTCGGCTGAACTGATTGTTCCCTGGCCCTGGTGCCGGCCCTTCCTCTTCGCAGCGGAGTTCCTGGCGGTGTGCAGCAGCGGGATCGGGATCACAGCCGACGGACGAGGTGAGTAAAGCTGGAACACCGCACTCGCACCAAAACATCTACTAACCCCCCTGGTACACCCCCCAATCCTACTTTTGAAAATAACCCTGCCATTACGATTCGTTACGCTGACATGAAACAGTCTCCCTCAGAACCAAGTCCCAGATTCGAGTCTTTTTTTTTTTTGCAAATTTACGAGCGGTTTCATAAAACTGACCTCAACATTTAGTTATAGCTCGCAAAGAGAGAGTTGCACAGCAACGCGTGAGACCACATCCCCTCCAGAGCACCACGCTGATGTTGTTGGGTTCTTTTTTTTTTTTTTTCGCCATCAGATATCAACGAGTGTGGCCTGGACCCCGACATCTGCCAGAATGGCATCTGCGAGAACCTGCGCGGGAGCTACCGCTGCATCTGCAACAGCGGCTACGAGCCCGACTCCAGCGGGAAGAATTGCGTGGGTGAGTGTGTGTGTGTGTGTGTGTGTGTGTGTGTGTGTGTGCGCGTCTCCAACAGGCAGGGCAGGCAGGCCGCCATGGTGTGGGGATGCCTCTGCTCTCCAACAGGCGCCGAGCCCAAACTACAAACAACTCTCAATGTTTTGACTATCTCTCTTTCTCTCTCTCTCTCTGTCTTTCTCTCTGTCTCTCTTTGTCTGTCTCTTTCTTCTACTTCTAGAAGTCTAGATGTCTAGTTGTCACCACCACAAGTCTTTTTTCTCTCTTTTTCTTTCTCTCTCTCTCTCTCTCTTTCTCTGTCTGTCTGTCTGTCTGTCTTTCTGCCTTTCTGTCTGTCTCTTTCTTCTCCTTCTTGAAGTCTAGACGTGTTACAGTAGTTGTCACCACCACAAGTCTTATTTAAGGTTGTGTGCATTGCGTAGGTCCATGTATGTGTTTTTGGCTGATGAAAGCGCACTTTATGCTTGTATGCAGATATTAACGAGTGTCTGGTGAACCGCCTGCTGTGCGATAACGGCCTGTGCCGGAACACCCCTGGCAGCTACACGTGCTCTTGTCCCAAGGGCTACGTCTTCAAGCCCGACTCCGAGACCTGCGAAGGTGACTTGCCCTCCCAGCTCAGCACAGCTCATCAGCCAGAGCATACACTGCGTTAACCGCAGTTAGTCATCGGGGATATAAGTGTAACCATATGATGATAAAAATCCCCTTTTGTCTGCATAATTCTGAGTTTTTTTTCAGTTTTTTTTTCTTAAGTCTTTACTAATGCTGCCTTCATCCTTCATATATTTCTGGCAAGAGTTTAGACGGCCAGATGTTGAGCAGTCGCATACAGCACTGACCCCGTCTCGCTCCGTTTCAGATATCGACGAATGCGAGTCCAACCCCTGTGTCAACGGCATCTGCCGCAACAACGCCGGCTCGTTCAATTGCGAGTGTTCCCACGGCAGCAAACTGGACTCCACCAACACCGTCTGCGTGGGTACGTACAGTAACCAAACGCACCATGCCAGGGCATGCATTAATACATGCATACATACATACATTAAGCATCACTGTGCCACTTCCCTCCAACCTTGCACTGCCGACGCCCAACCCCACCCCCCCAACCTTCCCTCCACCCCCCAACAGCATCCTCTTCCTCCTCAAACCCTACCCCCCTCTTCCTCCTCAACTCCCCCCCCTCAACTTTCCCTCCACCACCCAACACCATCCTCTTCCTCCTCAAACCCTACCCCCCCAACCCTCCCTTTAATCCCAAACACCATCCTCTTCCTCCTGAACCCCCCCCCCAACCTTCCCTCTACCGCCCAACACCATCCTATTCCTCCTGAACCCCCCCCACCAACCTTCCCTCTACCGCCCAACACCATCCTCTTCCTCCTGAACCCCCCCC
>JASCQY010000002.1:5052563-5063666 GCA_030264315.1 Sardinella tawilis
AGACTCAGAAAATTTATTTTCCCACTCCATTACACACACACACACACACACACACACACACACACACACACACACACACACACACAAACTTTATTTCCAATGCTATAATGCAGCTCTGTGTAACAAGCAGGTGTTAAATCACAGCGCTGTTATGTGTGGAGGTGAGTGCACTCAAACAACCCGAGTAGGGCAGCGTAGACGCAGGCTGCATATCCTCCTAATGCTGACCCTCATAGCCATATTTCTTTCACTGCTGCCTGGAGGCACATTCTCCCAGCTTAAATACTCTTGATATTGTAGCTCTGTCTTAATAGTGGGAGTGTGTTGACTTTTTTTTTTTTTTTTCATTCGACTTTTGCTCTTAGACATCAACGAGTGCCAGGTCATGCCCAACCTGTGTAAGAACGGCCAGTGCATCAACACCATCGGCTCCTTCCGCTGCCACTGCGACGTGGGCTACAGCGCCGACTTCACTGGCACCGCCTGCGTCGGTACGGTCTTTATTGTCATCGATATCACTGTTCAGCTACTGACAAAAATAATACAATTGACTTTTGTTATGCTAATACAGTGTCCTACATGCTTCATGACACCACGATACACAATAGAAGTTTTTAATCAGTATGACATGAGGAAATCTTATCTTTATAAAAAGTGTTGTGTTTACAAACCGCGTAAAATCGCCTTTCGACCTTTCAAAGGTGTAGCTTTAGTATCAATTTCCTTTATTGGTGTTAATGTAAGGCATGTCCTGTTGTTTTGGAGGCTTCTACTCATGGTTCATACTTACTCATGGTTACTATACTTACCTGTACATGTACCTGCTCTGGCCTGGTCCACAGACACGGATGAGTGCTCACAGTCTCCCAAGCCGTGTAACTTCCTGTGCAAGAACACAGAGGGCAGCTACCTGTGCTCCTGTCCCAGGGGCTACACCCTGCAGCCTGACGGCAAGTCCTGCAAAGGTGAGATAGAGTCTCCATTGACACCATATCTACAGTACAATCCATTTGACTCTCCTATTCAAAGTAACCAGAGCTTACAGTATGTGAGAGAAAGCGCGTTAATTAGCAGACTTTTTGTGCGGATAGAAAAAAGCAAAAGCCAGAGTGTGTGACAATCTTTTCCGTCTGACTTCTGCCAGTCTTGGAATTGTGTTTGGGGGTGAAATGGGAGAGACTTCCATCAGTTTATATAAGGCCAACTCTCCCAGAAACCCTCATCTGCTCTCCACTGCTGTCTGGAGTCTCCTCATTAGAGACAGTCTGACTGAGACTTGAACTGTTTGTTGACCCCCTCCCACCCCCCCACCCCCCCTTCGCCCTCAGATTTGGATGAGTGCTCCACCAAACAACACAACTGCCAGTTCCTGTGTGTGAACACCATCGGTGGCTTCACCTGCAAGTGTCCTGCTGGCTTCACCCAGCACCAGACCGCCTGTATTGGTAAGTCTGTTACCAGGGAGATGGGGAAGGGGGGGGGGGTTACTATGGTGAGAGGAGGATTGCTTTTGAAAAGTGTAAACAGCTTCTGAGTGGTTTGCACATTGTTTACTGTTTTTGTTTTTGTTTGTGCTTTTTTATTCCCCTACTCTGTCTTCATATTTGTGTCTGTCTGTCCGTCTGGGTTTGTTTCTTCTGCTCTTTTCTTTGTCTCTCTTTCAATTGACTTCTCTGTCGTTCCTCTCCTTTCTTTGTCCTTTCGCTCTCCCTCCCTCCCTCTCCCCCTCCCCCTCTCCTTTTCCTTTTTTTTACTCACTCGCTGTCTTCCCATCCCTTTTGTTTGTCTCTTCTGTTCTCTGTCTCTCCCTCTGTTCCCTCTTTCTCTCTCTCCCTCTCTCTCTTTCTCTCTCTCCCTCTCTCACTTTCTCTCTCTCCCTCCTGCAGACAATAATGAATGTAGCCAGTCCAATGTGTGCGGCTCGCGTGCATCCTGCCAAAACACCCCGGGCAGCTTCAACTGTGAGTGTCAGAAGGGCTTCTCCCTGGACACCACGGGTGTGGAGTGTGAAGGTGGGCTCACTCATCATCAACAACAGCCACAACAGCACAACAACAACACAGCAAAACAACAACAATAACAACAACAACAACACAAACCAACACAGTGCTCATGACACAATGACATTAGCTCACTACAGACAATGTTCACCTACAGACCATTTCACAGCACAACTTGACCTTGACTGTGGGATTGACCTTGAAACAGATGTGGGAGTTCATGTAGTTCATTTCAATGTTTGTTTTTCTTCTCATATACAGTACTGTATATGCTTTATTACTATGAGCTGGAGTGTCCACAGTGAACGCTCTTATTTCCCAGCGCTAGGAGAGCAGAGGTTTTGTGCAGCAGCAGCAGAGGAGAGAGCGCACGAGCGAGTGGGGGAGTGAAGCGAGTGACTTTAGCATGTGTGTTGTGTCCTCAGATGTGGACGAGTGCACGGGGAATCACCGCTGCCAGCACGGCTGCCAGAACATGCTGGGGGGCTTCCGCTGCGGCTGCCCTCAGGGCTACGTGCAACACTACCAGTGGAACCAGTGCGTGGGTGAGTCCCCCCCTCTCAGCCTATCAATCAACAACCTTTTCACACCATAGCTACCACTGGTCTGTCTGTCTCTCTGTCTACCTGTCTGTCTGTCTGTCTGTCTGCCTGTCAATCTCTCTCTCTCTCTCTCTGTCTGTCTCGTCTGTCAGGCTGTCTGTCAGGCTGTCTGTCAGAAAAGTCCGCTTCTGTCTTTTAATCTGCACATCTGCTCCTCAAGTCCTTGTGTGTCTTGTCTCCCCCTGGTTCTGTGCTGTGCTGTGCTCTCTGGTTTCCCCATTATCTCTTCTTTGTCTCACTCTGGCAATCTCACTCCTGCTATTCCTGTGCTTGTCTTTCCTACGCAGCAGATCACAATAACAGAAACTGTAATGTAATAACGATAAAAGACTTCATGCCTAAAATAACACCTGTAGCGTCATGTTTTTTTTTTGAAATATTTACCCCCACCACCACGTGTGTGTTCACCTCCCCTGCACAGATGAGAACGAGTGCGCCAGCAACCAGATGTGTGGCTCGGCCTCCTGCTACAACACCCTGGGCAGCTTCAAGTGCGTGTGCCCGTCGGGCTTCGACTTCGACCAGGGCGGCTGCCAGGACGTGAACGAGTGCTCCATGGGCAACAACCCCTGCAGCTTCGGCTGCTCCAACACCGACGGAGGCTACCTGTGTGGCTGCCCAGGGGGCTACTTCAGGGCAGGACAAGGGTGAGGACCAGAGGCTAGCTAGGCCACCTGGATTTTTGTTTTTTTTAGTTCAATTGATGACTAGAGCATGTGGATGTTTTACGGTAAGATAGCGTAAAAGTACGGTGTGGAATAAGTAATACTTACTTAGAAAAGACCTACTGTGTCCTGCACACCTGCAGATGGTACGGATTGAATTGCATGTAGTTTAGAATCTTGTTATCTGCTCCTGTCTCAGTGTCATCTGGTCGACATCTCTTTCAATTTTCCTTCTTTTTGTTCCCTCGTGTCTCATCTATCCTCTCCACTCCTCCCTCCCTCTGTATTCTTTCTTACCGTCTCTCATATCATTTCATCATCTCTCTCCTCCTCCTCCGTCTCTCTCTCTCTCTCTCTCTCTATCCCTCCCTCCATCCCAGGCACTGTATCACTGGAGCAGGCTTCCCAGGGCAGTTCAACCCTGAGGGTGAGGGTGATGACAGTCTCTCTCCAGAGGCCTGCTACGAGTGCAAGATCAATGGCGACGCTGGCAAGAACGGTCGCCACAGGCGAAACGCCGCCGACAAACAGGTACGGCTGAACTCCAGCAGCGCTCTGTGGATAGACTTTCATCCAAACCAGGTGTCCACACGTGTGTGTGTGTGTGTGTGTGTGTGTGTGTGTGTGTGTGTAGTAGACTTTCATCCAAACCAGGTGTCCCCAGCAGCCCTGCTGCTTACTGGCTTTGTCTTGTTTGCTCGTTTCAGTGAAAGTGCAGAATCTTGGGCCTCCATGAAGTGTTTCGATAGAGTCTAGTGTAATGGAATAGCAATAAGTTTGGCTTGAAATTTACTGTCATTTGTTAGCAATTAGTTTGATAAGAATCATTTGTAAGGGAATGACTTTGATAGGCATCTTGATAAGGATCCCTTTTGAGTACAGAACAAATTCTTTTCCTTACACGGTATTATTGATTTGTATTGACAAGAAAGTCAGCTGTAGGGCTTTTTAATCAAGCTTACACTTTCTTACATTTTATACTGGGTGAAAATCCTGTCTGACATTGTGTGTGTGTGTGTGTGTGTGTGTTTCCTTGTGTGTGGGCCTCTGGTGTGTGTGTGCGTGTGTTTATGTGCGTGTGTGTCCATGTGTGCACGCCTCTGGTGTGTGCGTGCGTGTGTGTGCATGTGTGTCCGTGTGTGCACACCTCTGGTGTGTGCATGCGTGTGTGTGCACGTGTGTCCGTGTGTGCACGTGTGTCCGTGTGTGCACGCCTCTGGTGTGTGTGTGTGTGTGTGTGTGTTTATGTGTGTCTGTGTGCATGTGTGTCTGTGTGTGCACGCCTCTGGTGTGTGTGTGTGTGTGCGTGTGTGTGCGCCTCTGGTGTGTGTGTGTGCATGTGTGTCCATGTGTGCACGCCTCTGGTTTGTGTGTGTGTGTGCGCGCCTCTGGTGTGTGTGTGTGTGTGTGTGTGTGTGCACGCCTCTGGTGTGTGTGTGTGTGTGTGTGTGTGCGCCTCTGGTGTGTGTGTGCGTGTGTTTATGTGCGTGTGTGTCCGTGTGTGCACGCCTCTGGTGTGTGTGTGTGTGTGTGTGTGTGTGTGTGTGTGCGCCTCTGGTGTGTGTGTGTGCATGTGTGCATGTGTGTCCATGTGTGCACGCCTCTGGTGTGTGTGTGCGTGTGTTTATGTGTGTCTGTGTGCATGTGTATCCGTGTGTGCACGCCTCTGGTGTGTGTGTGTGTGTGTGCGCGTGTGTGTTTTAGGAGCAGCAGGTGAGCATGGCCAGCGTGGACACGCAGGAGGCCATCCCCATGAACCTGAGCCTGGCGCTGCTGCAGAACCGCGAGCCCCTGCTGGAGCTGCTGCCGGCGCTGGAGCCCCTGGAGCACCACGTGCGCTACGTCATCACGCACGCCAGCGGCAGCGCCGACTACTTCCGGCTGCAGGAGCGCCGCGACGGCAAGAGCGTGCTGCGGCTGGGGCGCAAGGCGCCGCCGCCCGGCTCCTACCGCCTGGAGATCGCCAGCCTGCCGCTCTACGGCCCGCGCCAGCTGCGGCAGCTGGAGGACCAGCACGACAACGACTACCTGCTGGGCGAGATCGGCGACGCGCTGCGCATCAAGCTGCACATCCACCTGCACTGAGCCCTGCCCTGCCAAACGCCCACGCCCAGCCCCAGCGGGCCCAGGACTGCCACCCCCCTCCTCCTCACCTCCTCACCCCCCAGCCTCTCCACCCTCCAACCTCCCCTTTAACCCCCTTATACTTTATACTACCCAAGCAGGGCGCAGTGGCCCCAAAAAAACTGAGTTGACCACCTACCACTTTTTGATTTGTTTGTTTGTTTTTGTTTGGTTTCTTTGTTACCCTAAACCCCATTTTAACCACACACCCCCCTTACCCCCCCCCCCCCCCCCCCCCCCCCCCCTGTCCCTGTTCCTTGAGCCCCCATCAAAACCAAAGTAAGCAGATTACAGACAGGTCATGTGGCTTCTGCACGTGTCCACTTTTTGACAGCAAGGAAAGAGATGACTTATTTAGAAGTCGGTAGTCCAACATAATGCACAGTTTTAGCCAAAGGCCAATAGTGTGGAATTATTATGTGTGTGGGGGAGGGGGGGGTTGAAGTTTTAAGGTAAAGAGGAATGTTGCTGTTAATTGAGAAGGAAAGAAAAGGTATAGAAGTTTACTAGCTAAAAGAAGATTTTTTCGAGGGGCAAATTTTGTACAAAAGAAGCATGTTAATGACGACGAGGAAGTGCCTGTTAGAGATGGTCCGAAGAGCCACTCACCTTTCTGTAATCTCGTTCAACACTGGGGTGAAAGATTACACTCTTGCTTCATTCAGTATTCTATGTATGTTCATGTACTGTGCCGTTTTAAGGAGAAGAAAAAAAAACATTCACACGAAGGACTGCAGCAATCGTCACATTTCAGGTTTCCAGAGAGGATCGAATAACGATAACTTGTAAAGGAGGGGTGATCTTGACAGATTTGTACTGTTCCATGTACTGTTTTCCTGTGTTTTGGCTTGTGCTGTCCCCTCTCTGTTACCTCATCTCCTCCGTTTCCAGTGTCGGTTATGTCGTCGCTGTGCTGTAGTACTGTATGTGAACAGCAGGGGGCCTCTCTGTCCCCGGCCCGTCTAGTCCAAATGTGAGCGTTGTGATCGGACGCCGGTCCCATGGTGCTGCAGTTGTATTTTATTATCATGCACTGAAAACTGCTCTTTGACTTTTTTTTTTTAATCAGGGAGATCTTCCACAAAATGGCAGCAGGTTACGTCCAGTGCTGGATGGGCCTCTGATTACACAGCAGTAATGTAGCCCATAAATGACAGCTGACGTTCTGAAGAGCAGGTCGAACACCCTCCCTTTGGTGTTCTCTGTGGTGTGTAGACCACCTTTAAGCCTTAAAAACATTCACTTTAACTTCATAAACTTTTTTCTTTAAAAAAAAAAAATACATTCAGCTAGACTCACCACAGAAGCCTCAACCCATAGGTACTTGTAGACGTCGTCGCTTTTAAATGACAAAAACAAAAAAGCTACGAAAGATTCCACTAGTCATTACAGATGGGGGACATGCACAGGCAAGCACTGAACCTCACTGACAAACTAAGACATCCATAGGGTCAGCTTTCACCTGACATTATTGTTTTTTTTTTCTCGAGGAGAGAAAAGGTGCTAAATAATTCCAACTCTTTCGCTGTACTAAGAGAAACTGCAGTCTCGATTCTTGATTGCAACAGTGACATTTAAAGAGTGTTTTTTTTTCCTTTGTTTCTTCGTTACGTGTTTGTGTCTGTCTCTTGCAATGTCTTGATGCTGAAAACCAATATTATACCATACTTGCTTCTTGAAAATTAAATTGTATATTTTAAAGTGAAAGGAAAACAAATTGTCTGGAGAGCATCACGGCTGCCAAAAACACTTACTTGTAAACACTACATTGAAGGCCTTAAAGTGCTGATGACTTTGTTTTGCTCAGATCAAAAAAAAAAAGAAAAGAACCAATCACAGACTAGTCAGCTGGCATCGTTAACCAATCACAGGGAGGCCCGGTGCGATAAATAACACTGTTTACGTAACGCTTCCACTCTCCTGGCTCAGGAGTTGCAGAGCTCAAATAACACTTGTGCTTTTATGATCAGCGGCAAACGTGAGATTCAGGGACCTGCACTGGAATAGAATTCCATACTGTATCTCCCAGTGCTGGGGACTGGGAAAAATTGAGATCAGCCTTTATTTTTTATTTTTGCTGGGAATCAGTGTAAACTCTCTCAAAGGTCCAGTCCCTCTTGCATGCATCCAAATGGCATCTCTCTGTCTTTCTGCCACTCTCTGTCTCATCTTCTTCTGGTGCTACAGTAAAAAACATGGATACGACAACTCTGAACATCAAGGTTACTGCACTGTTGAACAGCCTGGTCTATATTTATGCATTTTAACCATTTTTTGTTTTGTTTACCATGGGAAAACTTTGTATACTTTGTATCTTTTTTGTTTTGTTTTGTTTGTTTTTTTATGATTATGATTATTATTATTATTTTATTTGCCACTACATGTAAAAGAATGTGTGTGCGTGTGTGTGTGTGCGTACTGTACTTCAGCTTTAGCATCAAACTTGAAATACACCTTTGCCATCAGTCAGTTGGTTCACAGTGATGCTCAGGATGGTGTAGAATAAACAGGCCCTATTCGCCTATGGGATCTCCCAGAA
Organism: Sardinella tawilis; assembly: GCA_030264315.1. NCBI lineage: Eukaryota > Metazoa > Chordata > Actinopteri > Clupeiformes > Clupeidae > Sardinella > Sardinella tawilis. The sequence continues at coordinate 5,060,494 of JASCQY010000002.1, forward strand.
ACCCTCTCAAGGTTTCCATGACTAATTTTTGAGCCATAGCATATCAATGACCAGGGCCAAACAGAACATCCTCTGGATCCTTTCTGTCTGTGCAGTCAACTGCTCTTTTTATATACAACACAGGATCACAAGATCTTTCTTTTCATGGAGTTGGGCAGATGCATCCATCAAGACTGAGTAACCTGCAATCATTTTTTTTGTAAAGTTTTATCAGAAACATCAACCGTCAATAAAATTTGTGGGTTATATTTTTCAACATGTCTCTGCCTTTCTTTGTGCTGAAGTCAAATGGGGACGGTTAAGGCCCATTAAAGCTAATTTAGGAGGATTTAGCCAACTAAGGCTGACTGCAAAATAGTGTATTGATCTGATGGGGGAAGCTAATTCACCTTCTCTAGCACCTCAACACACGCACACACACACACACACACACACACACACAGGAAATTAAAAAACGCAACATGAAGAAACCCCCGTTTTATTTACCACAATACACCCAGCTTAGCAAAAAAACAAATCATTAGGAAAATATCCAATCTACTTACAAATCTTTAAAACACCAACAGTAAGCAACACAATCTGCTCTGCCCCCATTTACAGTTTAAAGTCGATAATCAAGATTAAAGAGCAACTGTACAAAACAGATAGAGAGAGGGAGGAAGAGAAAGAGAGAAGGAGAGAGCACATTAACAAAAAGAATGACTCTCGGGATAGAAAAATAAAGTACTTCTGAAGTTTTCTAAAAGTTGCAGGTTCACACTAAGCATACCAGACTGACTAGTACTAACGAAAGCAATCAAATGACATGAGAGAAAGAGAGATGCCAACAAGTATACAGTATATGGCTTCTCAGTTAAATAGACACATGAAACGGCAAAAGCCCGAAAGATCATTAAAACAGACAGGAACACATTTCTGATGTCTTTTTTTTTTTTTTTTTTTAAAGGGAAAGCTGCTCATGTAAACACAAAAGTTATACCACAATTTACAAAGGTCTTCAATTATAGTGCTAAACATCCTCTGGTATAACATTACCCCTTGCTGTCAGAGACAATCCAGATCAACTACAAGGATACGATGGAACGTTTAGCAAAGTGGAATAATGTCAGACATCAGGATTTAATTCTGAGATATCGTAGCGGTTGAAAAGGAGTTGTGTTTGTTGTGTTTGAGCGAGTTCAGCTGCAGGTGACGGCTCCTTCCCTCAGTCGCACGTCTATGGTCACGTGTTATTTGAAATGGTGAGGTGTTAGAGTCATTGGCCGATCGATGAGATCCCCATTTAAGAGGGAGTGAGAAAAAAAAGAACAAGAGTGAAGAAAAAAAGACAAGAAAAGAAAGAGCCAAGGAGCCGCACTTGTGCTCCATCTGCCGCCTGTCTGTCTGACCCTGATCGCTCGCGCATGTCACCACACCTCACCCAGAGAGATGGGCCTCACAAGAGTGGCCTTCGCCCCTCTACCCCCACCCTAATCCCCAACCTCAACCACCACCCCCCACGATCCCTCACTGTAGCTCAGATCAAGGCTTCAACGTCAGGCGTCGCTCGCCGCTCCTGCCTACTCAGATGCCCCCCCACCACCACCACCCATCCACTTCTACACCAGCGCGTAGTCAAACTGGCCCCTCTCTAGCCCCTCCTTGTGGTCGGTCCAGGAAGAGGCGGGCATGCGGCTGTAGGGATCCAGCAGGATGCGGAAGCAGCGCACCAGCAGGAAGACCAGGAAGAGCATCAGGAGGCCGACGAAGGCGAAGGCCGTCTTCTGCTCGGCGTCTCCCGCCACGGCGGCCGGAGCGCTGCTCGGGGGCGCGTGCAGCAGCGGCTCCGGGGAGAAGAGCTCAAAGTCCAGCGTGGGGACATCGCTCATCCTCCAAGGGGGCCAGCGGCAGAACTTGCAGACCGTGGGGATGGTGGGCCGCAGGGAGACGGAGGCCAGGTTGGGCAGGGGAGGGCGGAGGGAGAAGGGGCTGGAGACACAGGCAGCTGCCGGGGCGATCAGGATGATCCTCTTTGACACTGTGACAGACACACACACACACACACACACACACATAGAGGCAGGGAGAGAGAGAGAGAGAGAGTCACATACAGGCACACCTTCATCACCAAAAATGGAGCAATCCTGGCAGGACTCAGCAGTGAACAGCACACACACACACACACACACACAGGAGGATAAGGTGACGAGGCTGTTTATTATAGACCTGCCATTTCAAATCTCTCTCTGGCAATGTAGGGCGATGCGATCTAACATGACACAACAAGCCGCCAATATGCATAAACATGCACTGACAGCACACAACACCCCCCCCCCCCCCCACACACACACACACCCATTCAATGGGGGCTAATTGGCTACAGATGGGACTCGGGTGGTCCAGGTGTTCTCTACACCCGACACTAATACACACACTGAGAACAGTGTGTGTGGCAATGTGCGAACGATCTGACAACGCATTTAGTGTTTGAAAGCCTCGGCATCCAACTTTTTTTTTCTTTTTTCTTTCTTTTTTTTTTTCCCTGAATCGGAGAGACGTCTTAGGAGGAGGGTGTCAGACGTCATCTGATCGATGGGGGGCAGGGGATCAATGCTCTGGGAACGTTAAAAGCAACGGTCCATCAAGCGCGAGCCGCTAAACAAGCCATTTGCCATGGCGGAGGCGGCGAGAGGGTGTGATTAGTGGAGGCTGTCTGTGTAGCAGCAGCAGCCCTGATGCATTAGCCTTGTTGGGGGGGGGGGTGGGGGTGGGGGTGGAGGTGTGAAGGTGTGGGTGTACAGGAGGGCTAGGAGAGGAGATGGACGGGACGTACACCTCTCTTTCTCTATCTCTCTATCTCTCTCCCTCTTTCTCTCGCTCTCTGTCTGTCTATCTCTCTGTTTCTCTCTCTCTTTAACTCTCTGTGTTTGTCCCAGTCTGCCTGCCTATTTCTCTCTCTCTCTCTCCCCCTCTCTCTCCCTCTCTCTCTCTGTCTCTGTCTGTCTCGCGGTATAATTCTGCAGGCGCCTGCTGGCTAAGCCTCCTGTATTTGCTTTTAACAGAAATGATTACCGATGTCTGACTGCTCCGCTCCACACACTTCTCTGCTCTGCTCCGTGCCCAGCCACAGGTGGGGTTTCTGGGCTGTGCTGCCGCTGCTGTGGGGGGGGGGGGGGGGGCGGATGTGGGCGCTG
>JASCQY010000002.1:5071664-5083722 GCA_030264315.1 Sardinella tawilis
TTCCTGTCTACACGGGCCGGCTGGGGCACGCATAAGCTGCGCTGACACGGAAGGGGCATAACCGCTGGTTTGGCAGAGAGAGAGAGAGAGAAAGAGAGAAAGAAAGATAAAGAGAGAGAGAGAGAGAGAGAGAAATATAGATAGAGAGAGAGAAAGAAAGAGAGAGAGACACCACCCAAAATCCCTCCCGAGCAAACCGGCCCCGCTCAGAGATGGAATCCGGACGACATCAATCAGGGCAATCCGAGAGGGAGCGCGGGGAGTGGAATATGGACAAGTCAGCATTCACAAAGTCAAAAGACAGCACATTTTTTCTTCCTCCTCCTCCTCCTCCTTCTTCTTCTTCCACTGAGCGAGAGCAAGAGTGAGCGAGAGAGAGAAAGAGAGAGAGAGCGAGCGAGAGAAAGAGAGAGAGAGTCAGTGGCCTGCCACAGCACAGGAGTTGGGCCGAGTTGGAGCCGGTGGGGATTATGAGGGAGGATATATATTACATGCTCGGCAGGACACTCATTCCAACTTCAGGCAGAGAACAAGCAAAGTCACACAACAATGACAAAAAACAACAACAACAACAGCAACAACAACAACAACAACTGCCCTGGAAACATTGTTGGAAAATGCCACCTAAAAAGGTCAGGCAGAGTCGAGAAAAATGGTGGGAGTCTGTGCAGGGGGGGAAAATGAATTATACCGTATTGTACCGTACACCAGCCCAGTCTGAGATATGAACAAGTCAACAGATACGTGAGTCCTTCAGTCCTACTGCTATTTGTGAGAATGAAGTGCTGATGTTAGGAGAGAAGGACAAAATCCCAGATAGGAGGAGCACGGATTAGAGGGGAGAAGAGAAGGAGCATAAAGACTTGGAAATGCGCACCGGGAATAGTTGGGAAGGTTATCATAACTAATAGGAGATTACGGCATATCTGTACCGTTGGCTTTGGTGGAGGCACAGGGAGAAAAGCGAACTGGACAAATTCACCAGAAAGAACTTGGTTGAAAAAGAGAGTGGCTTGATACAGCACGCCTCGCAGTCAGCACATTCTATTCCAAGAAGCCAATCGGAATGAAAGTTAATGGCCTTGGGGCTCGGAACGGACGGCCTGGAGGGCGAGTTTTAATGGCACTCGGCATCCACAGATGAAGAGGGGAGATTATAAAACCGAACGCCCCAGTGTCAATTATCAAATGGCTCCAGATTATGGCCATGATGAATATTTGAAGAGCAAACTTTGGTGGGAAATCGAAACCCTCGTGCTCTCTCCTCAGGCCAAAGTGTGCCAAGGTAGATCAACCTCTCGTCAAAAAAACATCTCCCATTTTCTTCCTCCCCTCGCCGCCTCACGAATACAATGAAATAAATGCACCCGCTGGCTACATCAAACGTCTTGGGAATACCCATCTCATTAATAAAAGCTACAGCCGGCTTGTCTCGACCACACTGACAGATCACAATGACAAACTGCCAAGACCGTAAATAATGACGACACACACAGTTCTGGAGTTTCAGAAGTCAGGCACGTCTCCTCTCTGTGGGTTCCGGAGTCAGAGAGGCTGGTCATTCAAAACCGGTAAGGAGTACAGTATAGAAACCAGCTTTGACACCTTATAACCACACAAGGTGTGTATAAGGGGTGATATAAGCGAGAACACACACCTCTGTCATCATTGTCTCTACTTACACATGACAGAAACACATGCAGGAGCTATCAGTGTTACCAGACCTGCTTCAGATTGGAGGTGAAAAAAGAAAACTCCATCACTCACACCGGGCCAACGGGGTTCATTAAATAGTGAGGAGGTGTAATACAAGGCAGCACAATTCAGAAGCCGCTGAGGGCTCGCCCCACCTCACAGCCAGCACAGATTCAGAAGCTGGGTCTGTTATTGGCTCTGGGTCTACAGGGCCCAAGGGCTCCATGCTCATGTGAACTGTTCCCATGATCAACCAACCAACAGACAAACAAACAAACAAACAAAAAAATGCAAATGCAGATGGTGGTGATGTTACCCTCCTGTTCCTGTGAAGTGCAACCCACATACACTATTATCACTCTACTACAAAATACTACAGACATCTGAGTAGCAGCACATATACAAACCTATTTTATTTCACTGCACCCAAAAGACCCCATACTTCATTGGAATTTCTGCTTGAGAAATCTACTTGACAGTATAAGTCAATGGGACAAGTGCCCTTGGATTTCATTCGGGTAGTAGTGGTGTAAGTTTCCTCTAAAGTAAACCCTCCCGCTTGCCAGACAAGAAACACACAAGGTGATACCTGTAACAATTAGGCCAAATAGCTTAACTGGAGAACTAGAATTCTGCTCTACAGCCAACAATAAGGCCTCTGCCGGCATCCTGCAACAACAAAACCGGCAGGAAAGACCAATCAGATATAGGATTACAAATCTTGGTTTTCCGGTCGCACTTGGCACGCATGCCCCCCTTACAACCTCAGAGCCTATTTGAGACCAATTAGAGTAGCCTGAAGGCTAGAGTGGCTTTTTCCTTTATGCAGATAGATCCTCAAATTCAAGAGGTTATATAGTAATTCACCAGTAAGATGTGACAAAATTACTATTCATAGTGAAATTTATATCTGTAGACATTTCTCCAATAAATATATTGTTACACTGATAACCAGATTGTCTTCTTGTCTATATACACACAGCTCACTACTTTGTGAGAACACAGACGTTAATTGTTGTAAACTACCTTTTATCTGAACTGCACGAAAGACAGTTAAAGTAAAACTAAACTACACAATAAAGCTAAATGTAAAAAATGAAACATTTCTTCGTAATATGTCTTTCATCGTGCGCGTAAAAACGTTCAAGCGCAAACACACAACGGTTGCGTGTAAAACTTTAGCTGAACATACTTCGACATTAATTTCCATGTTCACAATACCTTTGTCTTTCTCTACATTTTGTCTGAAATTAGAAATTACTATCCACTTGCACGCCATCGCCCTTTGATGAGAATTAAAAAAAATGAGAGACGCACAGGCTGTAATTGAATCAAACTGATATCAATGATCACTTCATGACGTTAGTCTATTCGTAGTAAACGTTAAATGGTGTCGATCATACCATACCTCTGCTGAGTTGTCTGAGGAGGTTGAAAGGCTTCACATAAGTTCCACGACTGGAAACTTCGGGCACTGTGATCGTGCTTGCGGAGCTACTGAATGAACTGCAGTGCTGGTCATCCCCGTTCAGCGCAGAGCCCATCCACTTTACAACAACTGAGAGCGCGCCTGCTTCTTAAAGCACCGCACCCCGGCATATCTAGACACCATTTCGTAACCAATCAGGACAAAATACACTCACACACTTTCCTTACCTGATCATATGTGACATGTAATGAACATGAATAGGCTAAAGCTAACTGCACCTGCAAGAGATCTGAAACGGTTTTATAATTCCATTACCTGACAACATTTAAAGGTCAGACATGATGAGACCCTAAAACAGAGGGTGTTCATTTCTGGGCAGATGAATCCAGATACATCCACCTTCAGCTGGAAGCGATTTTCCTTTTACAGTACAAGTGAAACTACAATGACATGTCTCAATCAGTGTGTGATATTGTTTGTACTTTGGTAGCAGTCTATTAAATTATGAATATACATTCACAAATGATTACCCAATGATGAGACCCTTGTCTTTAGTGCCAGACAAGAATAATATTGTATAATATAATCTTTACATCAAGTTTGTGTTTTCATGTCATCACAAAAAAGTGTCAGGACTGTATAAAATGACCTCATGGCTTTTATTTGTAAAAAAAAAAAAAAAAAAAGTACCTCTCAGACTGTATGCTGCTACTTAAAATGTTAGCAATGATTACAGGAGGTATATTGAGCAGATTTGTTGTAGGTACAGAGCTTGGTCAATCCCCTCCCAGTCAATATTGGTTCATTGTAAAGGATGCATTCCTGATGCATCTCACCCCAGCGAATCCCAGTGGAGGATCTTCAGGTCAAAAGCGAGACAGTGAAATATGAAGTCTAGAAACACCTGCTTAATCTCCCTTGACCACTAGTTTAATCAGTGCGTGTCTACAGTAAGCAAAGGTGCGACCTGGTCTAACCTTCACAACAAAACTACTGTTCCACCATAATGTCACTATGTCTATCTGCAGATGCCATAGTCTGCACATTTAAGTTTAAATAAGGGATAATGTATTGTCCTGCAGTCATTACTGTAAGCCCCTACAGTTTGAACAGGACCCCGACGCATATCCCCATGTTGTTCAACCCCCAATCTCATTTCAACCACCATTACTGTTGTTTTTGTTATTGGTCATAACGTTTTGTTTTGACTTGATTTTTTGTTCACTGTTTCTTTGACTATTTTATTGATTATTATGGGATTGTTATGATCAGGGCATTCCCCTGAATAAATAATGCTTGATGATCGCTAAAATTGATCTAACATCTTTGTTCAAAAAGTTATGTTCTGTGTATGTAGAAAATACAGTGCTGACTCTTTTGGACTAAGAATGAGTCACCTCAACAAACGAGAGTGTCAACACGATGAAAAATGCTGTGTGCCGTTGCAATATGGCAACCAACACAACAGTCCAGTATAATTAAAGAGCAATAGAATAACACTGACAACTTCCATTAAAACTAATGGCTCATCATTTTGCACAAGCTTGACGATAAATTTATAGCCACACACATATTTTTAGAAAGTATTATATTCATTGCTGGGCAGGAAAATTATGGAGGTCTGGACCTCTGTGACCCCAATGCTGCATCCAGCTAAGCTTAGAATTTCTACTGAGTTTGTAGACATGCCAGCCGTCCACAGAACAGAAGCCTAGCCATCTATAGGGATGTGGCTCTATCACTTGCACTGGGTTGGTTGTGATAGCATTACATTTATGCTAATAAATGACTAATCCTGACATCATCATATGAATTTCATTGTCTTTTATCTACAAGATTTGTTAATAAGTTGGAATAAGGGTGTATCTCTTTGGGCACAAAAGCCCATAGTCAGTATATTTGATATTGTCTATTGACCTTTCTGCAGGTTCAGATAGGAAGCTTGCGGTATACGCTATCTGATGTACACATGCCTGCAGGCCACGAGACCACGATTACCGCTGCATGTGACCATGCCCGCTACGAGCAGCATGGCAGTGCCAGTGGAAACCCATAACCTGCTCCCTGACCAGACCTCTAGCCGAGGGAAGGTGGCCACTTTACCATCTGTGCCATCTGCCCGCCAGCCCTTCCACCAACCCCCCTCCCCTCCCCAGTAGCCAGGCCCCAGCTGGGGCAGGCGCCTGGGCACAGCCATCTCTGCCAGGTCAGGGCACGAGTCTGGGCTCCCGTCCCCTCATTACACACGGAGGTAGCGTGCAGCGCGCTACCATAATTAGATCCACATAATGGCCTGTTCTGCATTTGCTTTGGCAAACAGATCGATTTGATGTTTTTTTTTTATTATTATTATTTTATGAAAGGCTAAACTGCTTCCTTTTCAACATAAGAACACAGGCCAGGAGGGATCAGAGAGGTGAGACGATTTCGCAAATCAGGGAAGTTCTGTTTTCACTCTCCGATCCTTTGAAGGCCAACTGGAGTGAGTGAGTGAGAGAGAGAGAGAGAGAGAGAGAGGGTAACAAATTAGAGCTATTCCTCAATGTTAATTACAATTAACCAATTTTCTCCTGGAACAGATCAGCAAAGAGCTCTGGCTGCCATGCTAAAAATGGATCTGTCCCTCCGAGTGCAAATGCACTCGTCAGGTCGGCTGAGGGAGAAAGTGTGCATGTGTGTCAGCCTGTGTGCGTGTGTTTGTGTTTGTGCATGTGTTTGTGCATGAGTATGTGTGTGTGTGTGTGTGTGTGTGCATGCTGTCAGCTCGAGTGAGCGGGTCAGCTGTCAGCGTGACCATGATATGAGTGTGTGACGGGTATGTTGACCAAAGCTGGCGTAAGGAATGGCGGGGCTCAGAGTAGCCGAGATGCCTTGGGGGCAGCGGCGGTGGGGGTCAGGGATGCAGGTGGCCCAAACAAATCAATAACCTTGATAATGAGATTGGAGGGGTGTCATTATCATGGCCCTCACCCCCACCCTTGGGCGACACATGCCTCCTCTTCCGTAAAGAGCGTTGTGTTTCTCTGAGAGTGCCCAACACACCTCATTAACCTTTTCAGCTTTCAAAGGGCCATCTTCCTTTGCCAGACACCCATTTCCGAGGGGATGTTTTGCCTCCAGTGGCACAGAGAACATGGGGGTTGTTGACTTTCAAACGAATTAGGCGTGCTTCAGTTCAAATCGTCTGCTGTAGCTTGCGATGGTTATGCCGTGTCTCTTTGGTGAGAGGGAACTTTTAGACGGAGAATTGCACTTGTTCACATATGGTGTACAGACAGCTGAAACGGCCTCCTTAAGATTACATGTGGGGAGACTACTTCTTATTTCTGACTGTCAGAAGAAGTCGCACACTAAAGCTAATCCAAGTTGGTCATATAGAGTTAGGATGACATATTATGTAATCTGAAATTATACCTTATGTAACACAATTTTACTTCAGGCATCATCTTTTTTTTTTTTCCTCCTCAAAACATCACCCAGCTCTCTTCCTGTCAAAATGTCTTGAGGAATCCAACTTCTTTGCCATAGTTCGCAGAGTCTAAGCTTGGCCCAAATATAACCACCAGCTCTTGTACAGCCTCATTATATAGAAAGTGAAAAGAAACTGGCGTCACATGCAACATTGCCTGTTTGTGCCACACACACAAACACACACACACACACACACACACTCATAATTCAGTACCCAGAGCTCAGCTGACGCTGGCATTATTGCCAGGAAGCCTGCCTGAGACATGCCATGAGCCATAACGCTTCTGGGCAGCTCTCCCCCAGCCAGTGGGCCAGAGTCATAGATCACGCAGCGCCTCTCTGTGACACCACCGCCATCACCACCACCATCACCACCATCACCACCACCGGCCAAGGTTTCCCTTCCCTACCCTCACTGGCTGACCTATACTTCACGGGCCATTAGGATTTCTATTTTTGTGTAATTACCCCAAAGTGGCGACCCAGGCACTCTGTCTGTCGCCACCGTGGCCATGTGAGCAAGGCTATCCTTTAAGGCACACGCACCTCATTACTGTATACTGCAGCACTGGAGGGGGAGGCTTAGCGCTGGCTGGCTCTTCCTTCGACATGATGCCACCAGCGGCTTCTGTTTACTAACAAAGATTCCTGACTACACTGACTAAGAATGTTGAGCGCCCCCCCCCATCCACCATCCCCCAATGTCTAATTTTGGCGCAACTGGGTGTCATTGTCTTGTGGAACTCTGTGTGCTATATTGGACAGTCAGCGGCACCTCTACAGTTGCTACATGAGTAACGAGGCTGCTATTTCCAGATCATTCCATAAGCAGAGAGTGAGACCATTGATCTCCAGGTGCCCTGAGGTGGGACCGATTAGCATACGCTTTCGCTCCACCACAAGGCCAGTCGCCATTGATCCGCTTTCAAAACACATTCGTCAGTCTTATGAAATTCAGTGGAATGGTGCTTTGGGTGCAGGGAGGGAAGGTGTGTGTGTGTGTGTGTGTGTGGGGGGGGGGGGGGGATTATGATGCCTCTGAATGGGACAAACAAAGTCCAGCTGAATGACTTTCAAATGTGTTCTCAGTGTATGGCTAGCAGTTGTGTTGTCTGGGTGGTGGTGAGTGGGGAAGAGTAGAGGGCAGGGCAGGGCAGAGCTATGCGCACACTTTTTATTATTCATAACATCTTCATTATGCATGAGGGCCTAATGGTAGTAAACAGTCCATATCCACACCTCGGTCTAAGCCAGGGATTAGTGATGATGTCCAAACACATGTTCAGAATAATGACATGACTGAATGAATCGGAAAAGACAACTCATTACAGGGACGTCTAAAGTTGCATACGAGCTGGACTTCCATCTGCAGGCGCAAACGCTGATGTCAAAGTAATTTTCCTGTTGGAAGGAAACGTCCAAGATGGTCTTACTGGCTCGAAGTGGAGCGTATCCCACCGATGTCTTTTTAGATCACATGCGTTGCCTAAAGACAGCTGAAGATAAACACAGATGGGTGGCCACCACGCTCGGTTAATTCCTATAAAACTGTCGGCGAGTCAAATTCATGTTGCTGAAAAGTCACGACAACGCGCTCTAAAGTTCTTGAACACATCTGTGCTTGAGGCTGTGGGGTTGAGTGGGCAGTGGAGTCGAAAATGCACCACAGACGAGAAAAGGGCAGTTTACACGATTCTCTCTCCCCGTCTGGCCAGCTGAGTAATGGCACCCAATTTAAATCCCTCCCTTGATTAGCATCAGCAGAGGATTAATTTGGGATTCAGTTAACATGATTGATCATTTTCATCAATTAATGAGGGAATAATAAATATATTAATAAGGAATGAGTGTGGAGTGCGGCCAAAGAAGCCTCCAGCTGCTTAAGCCCTCATACATCACATAAAAAATGTGCTGTTGGTACGCAGTGCAAGTGAATAAATAAATAAATAAACAAACACAAGTGTTAGTTGGAAGAGGAGGCCAGCCTCCTAGTTTGTCCTCTCTCTCCGTCTCCCCCTCTCCCTCTCTCTTTCTCTCTCTCTATGTCTCTCTCCCTCTCTGGAGATGTTGGACGGGATATGCACTGCCTCACAGGTGATATCACTCTTCCAACTGACACTGTAATTACAGTTTGGGTCTACATGTGCAATTAACGAAAGGCCAGGCCCTATTCACTGGGGTCAAATTCTTTTTTTTTTCCAATTACTGCTCTGTCAGGATCCATTGGGTCTTGGTGGCGGATCACCTCCGCCTCCCCCTGCCGTGAGATGGATGCTGACTGATGGAATCTCCCATGAGTTCAAATGTCAGGGACACGCATGGTGTGGTTGATCATCCAGCAAATTAGATATTCAGCTAAACCAGCACCAAAGTCGTAAACAACGATCGGTTCAAACCAATGTGAAATATCACGTTAATGGTAAATTAAACCAACTTGAAATGAATAACAGCACAGTCCGTGATGACACTTTAACTAATTAAATTACATCTTTTGTGTAATTATTGTCCCTTTTGGGTTTGATATATGACTAAACAAAAGGGACTTTAATGACGAGGAGTCTCTCTAGTGACCAAAGAGCCTGAGGCCAGTCATGAAAAGCCATACAAATACCTCAGCTGCAACCTCAACTGTGCACGTGGCTAATATATCCAGTCCAGGCTGGGGTATAGTGAGTGCAGGTATATGTGGGGGGGCTCCTGGATGAAAGTAGAAAGTAGTAGTAGACATAAAAGGCCAGGTTAGACAGTTTTTGTGGCAGATGACATTGTAATTCTCCATGCAAGAGACTCTATGCAAGTCTCCAGCTAAGGCTGGTCAATTCATGTAGTTTAATAGTGCTTTATGAAAGTATTTTGCATGATCCTTCATTGGCAACTTGTTTTACAATGGAGACAAGAGTTGGCCTGAGGTCAGGGAGCCCCCAAAAAATGTAGTCCCAGATCATATATCCTCTAAGATGTAAGTTATGCTAAATGATGCATCTGCAAAAGAATCTTTAGTCTAGAGTGGAGTGGAAGCGCAGACCTGCAAAGGGAACATTAAAAATTCAAATAAGCTGTGAGCTTTTCATCAATCAGCAAAAAAAAAAAAAAAAAAAGCAGGGGGGAAAGAGACTGATTTTGATATTTTTGTCCAGGATTTAATTTCCTCCCTTTTCATATTTTATCAAAAGCTTCCTGGGCTTCCAAACTCCCCTCCCGAACACACACACACACACACACACACACACACACACACACACACACACACACACACACACACACACACACACACACATCTTTTCCTCTCCTCTGCTCGCCACGCGATCCATCATCAGATCTGACTTTAATATGCTTTACGGAGGAATATAAGCCATTCATCACGGTGCAGGACCCAAGTGCTGCTATAGACCTCGCAGTGCTGGCGAGCCAGACTGAGCTGAGCTCCATAGCCCAGCCCCAGCCCCAGCCCCAGCCCTCCCTCAGCCTACAGCCCTAAGCTAATGCCTGTTTATTCAGACTGAACGTCTGCCTCCGATCCGTCACTCTTTAGCCTCTAATGAGAGACATCCCACCTCACGCCATCATGAGAGACCATAATGCATTTCTATCTTCATTAGCCGTCACTCCTGCATTTTTATTGGCCCTTTGGGAGCGTGTGGGGGCGGGCAACTGTGAGGCCATCTCCATTTTAAGGTGAGTTTGTGTCACTGGCATTAGTGCATTATAACAATGAAGATGCCTCTTCCCCCCTTTCCCCCCTTGAGCACAATTTGGCCTGAAGAGCTCTCTCTCTCTCTCTCTCTCTCTCTCTCTCTCTATATATATATATATATATATATATATATATACTTTATAAAAAAAGATAAGACAAAAATAAAAAAAGAAAACACTTCTTCTGTGTCTAAAGTCTAAAACACTGTAATTCTGTGCCTTGGGGAAGAGGGGGTCATGTATGATGCTGATTATGCTTAGACAAATGAATACCCCAGTGATTGAGGACTGTACTCAGTCCTTGCCACCGGCAACAAGGAGAACAGCGACATAAAAACACGCTCGCACAGCCAGTCTCATTTGGAGCCAAAGGGCTGAGGAAGGGGCCGCTAATGGGACTGAGCTCAGATGAATAAACAGATGAAAACACGTTTCCTCCGGGCCCCTTAATGACTTTAATTATAGTTTGGGCAGTGTTTAATAATTCAAATGGGAAAGGAAAGGTGGAGCAGTTTCATAATTCACCAAGAGCATATAAAAGGACTATTAATGTGAATTACACCCGAGTGAAGGCTCCTTTATAACACAGCGCACTCAACTGCACCGTGCATGAAAACGCTGGAATAAGTAACGGGCGGAGATCAATAGCTTAAATGTTGCTCAATAATGGCTGCAGCATATGAGGCAGATTACATATGCTGCTGTATCATCTCATTAACTCTCCACCGTCGCTCTGACAATAAATCACGCCGTGCCGTTTTCAAAAGATATACAAAGTGTAATCCGATAGGCATGTTGCTCATGATGGAGAAAAATCTGCAGGTCAATTATATTGGGTTGTTCCAGTGTGAGCGATTCATTTATACAGGAGCATTGATGGAAGGGCTCAGGGGCTCATATATTATCGTATACTTGCCACTATAGAGAAACAAATTGAACAGTTTCTGCATCTCACGCTCCTCAGCCTTGTTTTCAGAGACACTCGTCTAATAACCTCTCTGCTGTCACTTCAGTTCCTCCCTCTCATTTTCCTGCCTAATATATTTCACGCTGACTACCCTCTTCACCATGACCTCTATTACTAAGGGGTGAAGGCACTGCTGTTTGCAATATCTGTGTTCTGCTAGTCAGCATATGGTGTTAAAAAGTACAGTAGGCCTATGTTTACCAAAGGACAGGTTTGATGTTAACACACAGTCAGCAACACACAATACAGTCTTTTACACTTTCATCTGATCTTGCATTTTTTTAAAATTAATTCTGATTGTAAAACATAGCCTACTTATTTAAGATCAAGCAATCATTTGATTGTTGGAGCCCTTTTATAGTATATACCCTCCATGACTGTTTCCTCTGTAGATACTGTATGTTTACTGATATGTTTACCCTCCATCCTAATGCTCTGCTTATTTCCCAGTCTCCAGCTGTGCTGGCACTTTATAGTGTGCTCTGTGCTCCCCGCTTGAAGAAATGAGACGAAGTGAAAACTCTCATCAGGACAGAAGAGAAGAGGTGATGATGAGAAGTCAAAAGGAGGAGAAGAATTAGGAATGGAGAAAAGATGGAGAAAAGAGGAGAGGCACCTGAAGGAGAAGAAAAACACAAGAAAAGAGAGGAGTGGGGAGAAGGGAGGAGTGGAAAGAAAAGAAAAGGACAGAAGAGAGAGATGGAAAGATGAGATGGAGGAGTAAAGCAGAGAAGGGCTGCAGCTCTGAGTGACATACTGTACCTGGCTCTGTGATGATCTTGCCCACATGTTAATGAGAGTAA
>JASCQY010000002.1:5092874-5104513 GCA_030264315.1 Sardinella tawilis
CCCCCCCCCCCCCCCCCCCCCCCCCCCCCCCCCCCCCCCCCCCCCCCCCCCCCCCCCCCCCCCCCCCCCCCGCGGTCCGCACTAACCTCTAAAATGTTGGGGATGATGTCCCTCTCACACTGTTTGAGGAAGGAGTCCTTGTCAAAGGAGGGGTCCACCTTCAGAATTTCTGTCAGTACTTCAGACATCTCAGTTTTGGAGAAGAGTCCACCTGACAAGACGAATCACATCACAACACGTCACGTGTGTTTCTTTCAAAACTACATGAGAGGCCCTCAAGATTAGGTATGTAGGACAGGGCAATGTGCCCGTTTACACATCAGAGATGTTCAGCCATAAAGCATATAACAACATAACACTATTATTGTCGTAATGTGAGAGCAGAAGTGTGGAGTTACCTATGAGGTCGGTCATTTTATCAGTGACGGCACGCGAGGCCCTGATGAGGGCGTTGTCACTTTCATCGTACTTCATCTTCATCTCAAAGAATCCTAGGAAGGAGGGAAAAAGAGAGAGAGAGAGAAAGAGAGAGAGAGAGAGAGAGAGAGAAAGAGAAGGTCGGTACTCCATGTGTATACTTC
Source organism: Sardinella tawilis (assembly GCA_030264315.1). NCBI lineage: Eukaryota > Metazoa > Chordata > Actinopteri > Clupeiformes > Clupeidae > Sardinella > Sardinella tawilis. The sequence goes on from JASCQY010000002.1 coordinate 5,093,456, forward strand.
CATTCCCTTCAAATCACGTTCTACGGATGTCTGCCTGCTTTCACACTAAAACAACTCCAACGGGTAGAGAAACTGCACCTCCTCGTCTTCCAACGGCTCCCATGACAACCGAGGAAATAATGGCTGAGCTCCTTGCCCAGGTTATTCTCTAGGTGTTTACAAATCAACATGTGCACCAAATGCGAGAGGAGCACTGAAAACACAAAACGCATGAACAACGCCCTTGGTGGCGGAGGCCCCTCTTGTCAAAACTGAAGCAGTGATTGATTGCCCGTGTCATTTCTGGACGGCACACTTAGCTGAGTGGCCTGGCCGGCACGTTCACACGGCTCTGGTCCCCACAGCTGAGGAGGGAGCCTGCCAAAGTAGAGGCAGGCACACAGCGCCGCTCCCAGATGGGCTTACTGGATCTCTGGTGTACTCATTACCGGGTCCTCGTTAGTGAGACCTCATTAGCCACAAGGTTAATGAAGATTTTAGAGGAACAGTAAAAACCGTTTAGCAGAACACTCAGCAGCCATTAGATCCCATTCAAGTAGAGCCTGCCATATTTCCTTTACTGCATGTAACATATTCTACAAATTAAGATCATGCTAAATTACCATATACAATTAGCAACAGACAATTAAAAAATTGGCTACATTTTTATAGATCGTCTTTTACTAATACTCAACTTTTTTGAAACAATAAGACTAATACAAGCTGACTAATGTATATACTTCACACACAAACCAACCTCAAACTCTTCACAATACTCAGCAATAAGTTTTTATACTACCTCTTAGCACCACCTACTGGCCAAACACAAGACACACCGACAGACACGTTACAAGGTCTTTGGTCAATATACAGTAGATTGTGACATTATCTAAAACCAACCTCCTAATATGATTTAGATTTCATTCCTCACAGGTTGAACCTAATTCCACTTAGCACTACACTCATTTGAGTACAAAAAGGCTTACTGTTGAAAACAACGTTGTTGTCCTTGAACTCCTTCCACTGCTGGTACCATTTGGAGTCTTTGTGCAGAACAACTCCCATAGCCTCCCTGAGGACACATTAGCACAGATATGTGAAATCATTCTGTGGATGCTTTACTCATTGAAGTAGGTCTTGATTTGGTCTGTGGTAACAACAGTCACTTTAGCATTAAAGCTTGACTCTTGAATGGTTTGTTGCGGTAAACAAATATTTCAAACATTACTTCGTCTACACACAGTAAAAACAGGAACACCCTAAAGACAAACAAATCATGATGTCAACTTTAATAGCACATAGAAAAACAGACGGACTGTCAGCAGCTGACATACTCATTAGCCTCAAAGACTCTGGATTCGGAGCCAGCAGTCTTGGATGAGAAATCACTTCGCTTCCGTAATCTGGCTGGAGGTCTGTAGGGTCCACTGTGTCCAAGGTCGTCTATTTCTTTCTTGACAGTTTCCATGCCCTATGCAGACAAAGAAGTGAATGGATTAATCACTTTTCTTGACATCTGATTTTACTTTATGGTGTGGCTAGGTTTTTCTTTTATGGTGTAGACACTCACACACTCCACCACATACTTAAACAGGGTGTAGGATGAAGGACACTGTTTTGTGTCTCTACATTTTGTGTGTCAACTCAATCTGAGACAGTCCAGATCTGTCTGATAAAACTTCCCTTTTCAAATATACTGTGAGAGCGCTTCGTCTTTGCTTCCTATCATTCACTGGTATCCATCTAAAGCTCAAACACCGGCTTAAACATATGTCTAAACAACTGTTTTAAGACACAGGACATCAAAAGTAAATTGTTTCTTCTACGCAATTCAATTTAACACAATTTTACAAGACAGCAACCTTTCAAAAACCCCTGTGCAGGGAGGACAATCATAAACTGTAAGTCATGTTATAAACATTTATGTTTATATTTCTTTGCTGGCAATTTCACACTATATTTGAATAGAACTAACCAGAGATGTGAAATATAGTTCACCCTTCCCTTGTAAGGATCCCTGAAAAACTCTGCACACCATTCTATTATTGTTTGGGGGAAAAGCTGTCTCCGCTTGTGTTTGTTTCCAGGTTACAGAGCCAAGGATGTAAACAAACCCCCCCCCCCCCCCCATTCCCCCCTCAAGTGTACTCAGAGCTACAGGGAGCTAGTGGATCATGACAACAAAATTCACTGAATGTGATGAAATGTACATATTCATGGATATTGTAGTACAGGGTCTTGTTCAGCCAGAGGTGATGAAGTCATACCTGTGATATAGCCTTAAAGGCGCCCGTCTTGCCCAGTTTTTCTCCACTTTTGGTCACAGTCTCTGCAGAGGATTTGGCAGTCTTGGCTGCTTCCTCCACCCCTTCCTTGATCTTCTTGCCCAGATCTGTACGACTCACCTCTTCCAAACCCTAAAACCATAAAAACAAACTGAATGTGCTGCCAGACAATTTTACACGAGCAAGACCAGCATCCATATCTCTACATGTCGTACTTTGATGTTTGATCTTTATAACAGCATTTATTTGTGGAGTTACAGCAAACAGTTGCAAAACATACTGAACACAAGGCACACGTGAATGCACTGATGATGATATTTCACCTCCTTGACAGTTTCTGACAGGGATCCTAGTGTCTTCTTTAGCACTTCTGATGTTTTTGCAGTTTCAGATTCAATGGTTTTCTAAAGTCAGATGAAAAGAAAAGTGTTAAAAACGATATGACACATGATGTATGGGCCTACAAGTTAACAATGTATGGTTAAGGTGTTGAAAAGATTATATGGTGCCTACTAACATATTTTCGTCTGGCTTGTTTGAGAGCATCAGATTCCTCCAACTTTTGGGCTTCTTCACGAAATTTCTTGATGCTTTCTTTCATCTCTTTGTTTTTACTGAGTTCCTGCTTCAGATTATCCAAAAACTCCCCCAAGAATCCTTTGCGACCACCACCACCACCAGATGCATATCGCACCTAACGTTAGACGGGTGGGCACATTAGGGTTTGTGTCCTCCAGAAAGTACAACTCATTCAAGACAAATACAAGCGAAGACTAGAAAGAAAAGTTCTTTTTGATGATGACTTCAAACTTTTATACATGTTTCTTACCTGTGATGAACTTGTGACAGACCCACATATTCTGTACACGTGGGCTCTGTTATGCAGGGACGTGTATGACCGATTGGACAAAAGCAGACAGCTTCTTCTGATACATATCTAGCATGCCACGATAATAAGAGTATATCGTTAATGTTATCAGCATGAAAGACACTGCTATGTCTAAAAGATGTAACGTAACTGCACAAATGTCAGCAAGTTCAGGAAAAGAAACTGTAATGTTTGTGTTAAGTACGTTTGCTAACGTTAGTTAGTTAGTTGAACATAAAAGTGAACATTAATCACATTAATCTTATCAAGCTAAGTGACAAAACTCCTAAAAAAATAGTTTGATTACTAAAATTACTGTCGCTGTTACGACTTGAAATCTACATGCATTTTGTTACCCCCTCGTCCATCTTCAAGGTAATGGAGGGGATTTACAATCGAGTTACCTACAGAAAGTAGCTAATTTGCTACTCTTGCTAGCAATTAGTAAACTGTTCAGTTCAAGGCCCACGAGAGCACACCGGTATGAGCATCCGCGTATGCTTGATTCACCTCCAAAACGACACAAATTAAAACCAACAAAAGCTCTATATGATTAAACTCAACGACGAAATATATTCCATGGCGCAAAATTACTTCTTCACTGTCAGATACAGCAAAATCAGACATAAGTGTCTGCGGTAGGTACTCTCACCTGGTAACACTGACATAAGGAGGCCGCCATCTTGATCACATAGCCATGACCTCTTTGGCAGCTGACCTTCTGACGTAGTGTTGGGGGAGGGACCATTACTTGCGCCGACAAATATTTAAAGAAACATGCAACACTGCATATTACCAGAGAGCATCAGAGGCCCTCTACTCTGACATTACGCTTTAAAACAAACATATTTTGTTTTCAATACTGTTGCAAACAGATTGCCTGTTTTTTGAACTACCATCTCATTCCTACAAATAATAAAAATTTGGAGGACATCGAACACCCCCTCGGCATTACTTCACATCAGCAATAAGACTGCCCTTCTAGCCAAACACACTTTCCTCCCATCAATGCAAAAATCATCCTTGAGAGTAGTTTATCACAAGGACAACTGTGATGAATGCACTGCATCGGTAAAGCATGATTTGCCAGACCATGTTAATATTTTATATTGACTGTTAATGTACTGTGACTGTCCTATTGTGCAAATGCTTTGATTTCCCATTGTGAAACATTTTGTTTTCCCAGGCTGTATGCAAATTGTGAATAAGTAATGTAAAAGGTAAATCCTTATGTTGAGTAAGATGCAAATAAGACACATCACAGACAAGACTGAAAAACGTGAAGGTTTTGGTGTTTATTAACAAACCTTACACAAAAAGGCAAGAAACAAGCATCATAAAAAGGGGGAAAAATTAAAATTTGGTCACTAAAAACTGATTCAGGCTGAAACTAAAAGTGCAGACAACGCACCATCACAAATATCTAAAGAAACAAAAAAACATCTGGAAGGTCTGTAGTGGGCAGGAGGGAATCGGGCAGATAAGATGAATCCGTTGGTTTATGCATTTCTGTCGATTCTCACGTCAATTTCCCTCCCGTTCAGCCTGTAACCATTCATGGTGCGGCATGCTCTCTCGGCCGTCTCGGGGTTGTCAAAACGAACCACGCCACACCCTTTGGACTTCCCGTTCTCCATCTTGATGTCAGCATACTGCACAATTCCTGTAGTGATTTATAGACAAATTTTATAGACAAACATTCTATCATTTAATTCAAATCCCAAAACTTTGCCCCAAACATATAGTAAGTGAAATGGTGTCCTTACCACAAGAATTGAAGGTGTCTTTCAACATTTTCCAGGTGAAGTCAAATGGCAGCTGCAAAGACAATCAAGAATTGATTATTCAAGGGCAATTCATACCCATTTACTACACAGAATAACCACACCTGAATAAATGTAAACAAGTAGAGGTCACGTACATTTCTGACAAAGATCTGGCAGCCCTTCCTGGCATTGGCTCCTCCTGCTCCGGGACCAGCAGCACCGGCTCCACTGAAGGGGTTGTTGAAGTTGCCGCGGTCCATGTCTGCTGGCCGGTCAAACTGGCCGCCCACACCGGTTGACCCCATGCGGTCCATGTTGGTGCCCATGCGGTCGAGCCCGGTGGCTGGGAAGCGGTCCATGCCAGCGGAGCCCATGCGGTCGAAGTTGGTTCCCATGCGGTCCAAGCCAGTGTTCATCCTGTCCATGCCGCCCATGGGGGAGTTGAAGTCCATGCCTGCACTCATGCGTTCTAAACTGGACGGGCCCAGGCGGTCAAAGCCGGCAGGGCCCAGCCGGTCCACACTGGAGCTCATACGGTCCAGGCCGGTGCCCAGCCTGTCCATACTTGGCCCCAGCCGGTCCAAGCCAGAGCCCATGCGGTCAAAGCCAGAACCCAGCCTGTCCAGATCAGACACGCGATCCATGCGATCCATTCCCATCCGGTCCATGCCAGTCATGCGGTCCATTCCGGAACCCATTCTGTCCATCCCAGAGCCCATGCGATCCATGCCCATGGAGTTGCCTACAGAATTGGGAAGGGAATTTGTGGCAAAGCAAAATGTTAGCAAGGAGAGTGCAAGTACACCATACAGTATAGATCCTGGAATTACATGCATTATCTATTTACTTATACTTATAACTATATCTATTTGCTTACCCATTCCTCTGTCAAAAGAGTCTCCAAAGTTATTGCGAGACATGGCCATGTCATTGCGTCCAAACTCTCTGTCAAAGGCGCCACCGATGCGGTCCATGTCTGACAAGGGACAGCAAAGAGCGTAAGACATACTTGCCACGCTATTTCATTTTACCCTTTATGAAAATTTCCTGCAACTTCCCAACATGTTACTTGCTGCCTATGCGTCAAATACAAAGACTATTGAAATATATGCGATGAGAATCCTGCCACTGTATCCAAAATGTCTGAGCCTGAGGTTATTTACAAAGCTTCTATCTGAACTACCACTGTAGGCTGTTGAAATCCACCAACAAAGGTGGTGGACCAATCACAGCCTTTGCCCTTCAGGCAACTGAAATGAGCACAGAACCAATACATACAGGGCGAATTACCATTCATTCTTCCCATTCCCGAGGGTCCGAAGCGATCCATGTTGTTCATCCCACCAAAGTTGTCCATACCTAGCAATGCACAAGTATAATAATGGAGACACATTAATATTGGAAAGTCTACATGCACAAAGCAAGTAAAACAACCTATTCAATTTGAACAACTTTCTATACGGAAATCCAAGCCAAAATAAAGAACTGGATAAGGGTCAGAAACACTCAGTCCTAATACTTTCCACTGAAAAGGACCATTGTGCGTTACACATTTAAGTCGAACAGTCTGTGACAAACACGATGGCATTAACTCAAAGACCAACAGTGAACGTACCGCCTCCCATGCGACCCATGCCGCCGAAGCCCATTCCATCCATTCCTACGGAGACAGTTCAAGTTAAATATTAAAATACAGGCCAATGAAAGGAGGACATGAAATGTCTGGATTTGGCAGCCTCAACTTACCTCCAGGGCCCATGTTGCCCATGCCTCCACCACCACCGCCACCGCCGCCGCCACCACGGTTGAGCTGGGTAGCATCAATGGGCTGCCCACCTGGTCCCAGTCCAAGACCAATCCCACTCAGGCCGCCTGGGGAAGATAAACAAATAAACATATAAATATATAGTCAAAGTGATGAAACGCTTAGACTGAAAATGAGGAAACTGCAGAGTAGGATCACTTACGTGGAAGGGCTGGTGGTCTGTCGGGAGGTGCAAAGTCCCCTTTGGGCAAAGATTTCTCATCCTGCATTTCAAAACGTCAGAAGGTCAGTTATTTCTTGTAAACACACAGACACACATAAAATGACGAAAGACCATAAACTCACCAGTTTGACGTGCATAACACGGTTGAAGAGGAGTTGTCCGTTGAACATAGCTTAGCATGTATTAAGGAAAGTAGCCAAAACAAACATCACACAAAATATCTAGAGCTACACCCACTGCTGCTCCCTGCTCCAGGAATAAGTGCGTTCATATAGTTTAAGGATACAGACTGCTTGCACGGCTTCGATGGGCATGTCAAAGGTGACTGTTCCCATTCCCCTGCTCTTCCCGTCTTTGTCTTCAAGGATGTCTGCACGGACTACAACACCTGCCATGCCAAACACCTCCTTCAGCTTTTTCCAGCCCACCTTATAATCCAGCTGTGGCAGAGAGGACACACATTAGGGAATGAAAACATAATTACTTTAACAAAGGATGGGGGAAATTCAAACAGGAGCCCATTCTGATATTCAGAGACATGGCTGGGTTTCACTCTCAAATACCTGTGTGTAAATATGGCAACTGACATAGTAAGGCCTTACCACTGGGACAAGCAATCGGCATTCAATAGGTTACACCACATCCAAATACATTTTTTGACTAATCCCTGACTAGGCAGTTCTGTGAAAAGCATGTAAGCTGCAGTTAAGGCTATTTGGTATTCAAAAAGGTCTTCATCTTACATTTGCCACAAACACTGTGCTTCCAATTTTGCCACTCTGGAGCCCATGGATGATCTCATTGGGAATGTTGGGATTGTTCAGGAGGCTGGGGGGAATGTTGACCATCGGTGGGCCCCCTGGACCAGGTCCCATTCCCATGCCCATACCACCTCCCATGTTGCCGCCCATATTGCCACCCATGTTACCACCCATGTTGCCGCCCATGCCGCCAGGGGGACCGCCTCCGCCGCCTCCCTGAGACCTGTGGGCCTCCCGCTGGGCAATCAGGCCATCCGGGTCCTGGGTGGACAAAGAGAAAAATGACGTTCAAATACAGTCAATCTGTGCCATGCCAAAGAAGAGAGTCTCCTTCGACAAGTGTACAGCACAGTTTGCCGTCAAACTTACCTCTTTGACCTTCAGAGGACGTCCATTGAAGTTGTGCTTGTTCACCTTCTCCACAGCTTTCTTCATGAGCTCTTCGGTCCTGAACTCAACAATCCTACAAGAGTTTTAAAAAAACAAAGAAGTTGGTCCACAAACCATGTTAAACAAGAGCACAAACTAAAAAAAAAAAAAAAAAAAAACATTTTTATCAAGAGGTGCTTTAATCTGAGGACATGTAATACTTACGCACAACCCTTTTGTTGATTGCAGCAATCCCATTGAGACAATCCAGCATGTGAAAAGGCACATAGTTAGTCAAAGAACATGGTAAATCACAGTTATTATGGCATAAAACAAGCTTTGGCACCCAATTCAAGACAGTTACTTATCCTTCATAGTTGACATTAAGCATAAAGCTTGCGCCAATGCAAATAGGCACCCAGAGGGCTCTTCTCTACCTCACAAATGCTTTTCGTCAGGCAGTTCCACACGACAAAGAATTACTCCATTAGAGGGAAGTTGTAGGCATGCTTAGGTGCAACAATTCTATGTCCATCTTTCCACCTAAAGCCTAAAAGCTAGACCCCATTAGCCCCACATGAACAAAATCCGACAAACAGAGAAAGGCAGAGCCAAACTCCTGCTCAGTCTCGATAGCAAACCCAACCCTGTGGCTCCCTTCAGGGCGACCGTCTGCACCTGCCTTTCGCTCCGACTGGGCCCTCAGAAAGGCTCTTCTCAAGACTGGGCAGGCCTTCATACATACTCCCCCGTTTTCAGAAAGAAAAGGAAACTCAAGCGGACAAACAGAGGTTCGTCTCTTGCACTTACCCTTGATTTGCCTTCTGCGTCCATTAAGTGCTCCACGTACGTAACCTCACCCACTACAAATCAGATTCCAGACGACACACACCAAGGGAGAGAAGCCAAGAGAACAATGGGGGTTTAGAGCAGACACACAACCGGGCGGTGACAGAGCTCGGCCTGCGCCTCCAGAGCTTCCACCCCCAGAACCTCAGCTGCACAATACTGGTACAGGTCTACAAAAAGCAAGCTTACAAATCAAATACATGTCTTCTTATGCTGTCCTTGCCGAGTCCTCCACAACATGAGCAACTTGAGTGATAGAAGTCACCATGAAAAAATAGATCTAAATCACAGGTCAAGTCTTCCAAATTGAGAAGATGGTTCACCGTGGTCGTTTGTTTTAAGATGATTTCCTACATCACTACGATCGAGTCTTGCCAGGATCCACAACCTATCTAACCAAGACCTGAAACAGTGACACCCATAAGTTAAGGATGAAATTGAAATTGCAACCATATCGACAACGGATCAAGCCACCCTAGATTGATAATCTAGATTACCCCTTTAGGAATGAATCATAACCCATGGATTAAGGAATTGCACAAACGGAGCCCCCTCCAGAGGTTTTGCAGAACCATTTGGCTGCAAGGTTTGGGAGGCTTACAGACAGGCATACAAAACTGCAAACCACTTTTCTTGGTTTGATTTTTTTAAAGGTAATAACCACCAAACCTATATGCATCAGATACAACCAACCAATTATTAAACATTATCCATTCCTCAACTGAAACAAGGACAAGCCTAAGAAGCTGCTTTACTTTGTAGACCTGTACCCCGAGACTTCTCAAAGACACATCCATACAATGTACAACATGAAGATCTGCTGAGACAACATTCGCTGTGGCAAACCTAAAAAAGAAAATGCAATTTAATTCTACATTCAGTCTTTTCCAGAGGACACCATGATGCAAGAGTGAATTCAACCAAGACGTGATGCATTATCCACATTGAGGCAACTGATGATAGCCATGTTTTAACAAATCTATCCGAAGCGTTTTGCCAGTGCTTTATTTAAGTATACATATGCTACATTCAGTCTTACCACTGAGTACTACTGTGGCAAACAATACACGATCATAGTCTACTCCAGGATCATATGTAAACAGAGGCTGATGATGGAATTTCAAAGCTGGTACCATAGGAAACATTTCTCCATTACATTCAGTTGGTCACAGAATATTTCATTCAAAGCATACTTGGTGCCTCATTAGATTTGCCCCAGATGTTTCCAACTACCACCTCTGAAGCGTTGGTGATGGTGAGGGCTTAGGCACAATGGAATGCAATATTCTATACAAAGCTCAAGACACAATGTGTCTAGATTGGATGCGTTTCACCATTTAACAAACAAAGATTGCAAATGCAAAGATTTCAGCGTCCCACACGAATAAAGGATTACCGACAAAAACACAACTTTCCCCGCCAAATGAACAAGTTCGCCACGGATTGGAACGAAATTGCTACACGATCAGCAGCAGTCAGCAACCAGTACGCATAACGACTACAAAAAGATTAGTCCGAGTGCTGTGTCCATTACAGGAGAGCAACACGGTCACGCTTGGTCTGACATCCATTCCGGAGGTCTCAAACCGACGACTGTGCGACACTTACCTTTCTCCTTCATCAGGTCTTTCAGGGCTTGCCATTTCACGTCGTATGGAATATTGCTGACAAAGACTCTGTATCTCTTGGAGGGATTTCCATAGGGCTCGAAGCGACCACCACCCCCACCGCGCTTCTGGGACCGCTCCTTCCTGGATTCGTGGTTGGGCTTGCCATTCACCTCACTGGTAAATAAACAAATAAATAAATGAGCGATAAGGCTATAACTCTTTTTCAAAACACCTTGAACACACGTGGTTCTGTAGAAGTCATGCAAGATAAGTAGCGTTCGAAAAATCAGTCTGCTTGGTCCCCATGCAGCGGTTGGCGAACGAAACCAAGGCAACGTCTGGCCTGGCCTGCCCCATTCAAAATGACGAGCTAACTAGTCGAGAATAGCCGACTACCTAAGCTAATCATATCATAAACAACACACTATTCATATTAAAGAAGGACTCACTTAAAGGCTAATTTCTACAACATTTGGTTCAGTAAACGTACGATCCACGGTTTGTACGCTAACCCTACAGTCACATTAGCTGCAAAAGCAAGCTACTTTTGTCGCCGACTAGTCGCCGAAGAGGCGTTGCTAGC
>JASCQY010000002.1:5135454-5146156 GCA_030264315.1 Sardinella tawilis
TATGTTTTTACCACCGTTTGTTTGTCTGCTTGTCTGTCTGTTGGCAAAATAATTTAAAAAGTACAGCACGGATTTAGATGAAATTTTGGGTATTACAGTAGGACAAGGAATAGATTATTGAATTTTGGTGGTGATCCGTAACACCGTCTGGAATTTATATGTGATTAATGACAATGTAATCTATGTTCTCAGTGGAGTGAAGCAAATGGATGCGATTGCTTGCATCGGGGCCTCAGGACTGAATGACATGAAGAAGTTGGGGAAATGGGCTGCAGAGTCTCGACTGGATCCCAATGACCCCAACAATGCCTCCATTATGCAGCTCCTCTCTGTGAGTAACCAGATGATTAGAAGCCAAAATGTACACATGATCACTCCTAAACATGCATCATTTAATTATGGGATGCCAGTACAAACTTCCACTGGGACAAAAGTACATCCAAAATTGCAAACAGTACTGAAAGTGATCAGAATGACTTTGGAAGGCATGCATGTCCACATTAATGCGGGCAAGCACGTCTAGTCATATGATGCAGTCTCGTGGTTGATGTGATAAATAAAATGGTCTCAAGCTCGGAGTAAAATCACATCTGAAAGCACTTTCATCCCTTTTTGGACAACCATCAGTCAAAGATGAGTCACTGTAATAAAACCTCCTGGAGCAGATCTCGGGAAGATGACATAAAATGTGTTGTGAAGTGTCAACTTGTTGTCCAAACTTGCACATCTGTCTCTGCCTGCGTCATCCTCCTTCACTGTGTTGCTTGTCTAAGTAGGCCCCAGCACTGAGGAGGTTTGCCGTTCTGTAAATGTGGTGGGTTAGCTACCTAAAGGCACACAGAACCTTCCAAACGCTTCCCAAAGCCTTTCCGGCACTGCTTAAAGATGCTAACTGGTGTTTCATGACAATACAGTCAGTGAGGTCATGCTGGAAAGGTTTGTTGTTATTCTGTAGTGGTCACCTACTCTTCACCCACAACTAGACGGTGCTTGATTTCCTGGATGGCGGTTGGAAATAACACGTTTATCCACCCTTCATAGGACGATATGCCATCCAAATTCATTTGAAGATGATTTCAAAACAGTCTGATTAAAAGTGTCTGATTAAGAAAAAGATGTCAAAAAGTGGTGAATTGTTACATAGTTGCTTTAATGTGCACCTCCTCCTGTTGGTTGGTATGTCCTCCTTCTGTCTAGGTGGTCAGTGGTGGCGAGATCACAGTTCCTGATTACTTTCGCCTGGAGCAGCTGCAGGAGGAGTTCAACTTTGTGCCTGATGAGGAACTGGACAGATCTCGGAGGTTTCGCCTGCTCAGGCTCAGGACACAGGAAGTGGCTGAGTTCCGTGGCTACAAGTGTGTGCCAGCTCTCGAGCGTGAGGTTTCTGACAAAGTCTTCCAGGTCGGGGTGAAAAGCTTCACAGCCTTTCCTTATTGCTCAAACATTTCATCTTCATTACATCTGTTTGTAATACAGTACTTCTTTTGTGCCATATGGATAGATAAAAATCATTCAGCATTATAAAATAATTTAATATACCCAACGTTATGAGATGTATAACAGTAATTTCACAATGTTTAGGACTATGAGAAGAGACTAAGGGAAGGCGAGATTGTTGATACCAAGGAACACTTGGATGCACACAGAGCACTGGTGGCCAAGTATCTACAGAAAGTGAGTTCGCCTCTTGAGGCATTTTTAGCACTTGTGGGGTGGAGCTGTATAACTGCACATTATAAACTGCATATTGTGTTACCATTCAGTTCTACCAAGTTCTTTTCTATGTCTCTTCCTCTAAGGTGCGAGAGTCTGTCATCAATAGGTTCCTGATTGCCAAGCATCATTTTCTCTTGTCTGATTTGGTTCTGGAGGAGGAGGTTCCCACTATTGGGTATTTACTGTGTCATTCATTACTGCACTATTCATTATGAAGATTAATGGAGTCATTTGAACACATTCTCACTGAGTGGTCATAGAAGGCATCTAGGAGACTCTCTCCATAGACACTTTGACATGTTTTGGCGAAGCCATTTTAAGGCAGTCTGCAATATTATTTTCTCATTCTGGCTGAGGTCATTGATTTCTTTGCCATTGTCCCGTGCCATGTTTCAGCGATGCATGTTCTCATTGGGAATGGGTGATGTAGCTGCTCTAAATAACTCCAAGGCCTTCAAAGGTCTCCAGTAAAACATGTGCCCAGAGGTTCCAGGCCTGAGAGCACTGACCAGTGACAAACTGGGTGGGATTTCCTTTCGATCTGGTTTATTATGCAGTCATCCCACTGGTGCAATGTGTCGGCCGGGTTTTCCGGGTTGAGGACACATTCTTGGACAAACTTAATATAATTGCTCTGTGCCTTCTACTAAGACATGAATTTTATTTTTTACTTTTCAGCCACATGAAATTAGATTAGAATCCAACGCTTTACATCATTTATATTTGCATGCCAAAAAAAACACATTACCAACCCCAACATTGGAGCATTTTCAAGTCACATTTGACAGTTAATTCATCTTTATAACCAGTCACTTCTTTCCATTTGTTAACCTTTCTGTTATGTTCCATCTCCTTATTTTGCTTGGCATATGTTTAATCAGTGGTCCCGGCCCAGGGTACGTTTTGGGTTCCTTTTTTTCCATTTTTGTGTCTCCATTTTAGTTTGTCCCTATCTACCCTGTAGTCATAGTCTATGTGACTGTTCTAGCAGAGCTCATGAGTGGGTTCCTTGTATGTAGTTGTCATCTCATCGGTAACATTGGACATGTAAGGGATAATGGCCGATGAGGTGTGCTGTTATATGGAATTAATGAACGAGGTAGAGGCAGAGAACTTCACAACGCAGAGCGTGGAGTGAAGTCTCCTCTGCTAAGTTCATTAATTCCGTATAAGAGCACACCTCGAAGGCAGTTATCCTGCTTATCACCCGGTTGCAGCTTATGTGTAAGGGGCTGGCGTCAATTTAAAACATACAAAAGTGTGCAGCTCAGTTTTAGAGAAACCTGCTCAGTTTCTGCACTAGTTTCTTTCTCAGCTGATTAAATTGTTGCTGGCAAGCTCAACCGCCGTTTACTATGTTTGTGAAGAGCACTGATGTTGAATGGTGATTAGACTTTTTCTACATAGGTGTAAGTTATACGGAATTAGCACACACCCTGTCAGCCAATCCGAAATTAGTATTCCATTTCTCCGGGTGATAATTACAATTAAAGTTACTGTAGAGTAATCTTTTTCACAAGATATTATAGTGCTCTAGCATGATTGCTGACAATCAGCTGGAAATACGGTAAGTACAGTAAGAAATATGTTAAAATCATGTTTGCTATTCTATCTGAAACTGAATAGAAATGGAAATCTATTTTGGTCTATGTTCTTTGTGAAGTCCATGTTGTAGCTGTTGAAAGCCTTGCTGAATGTAGTTAAACATGCAGTTGCTGACACTGTACTTGGTTGACTGGCTTTGCTCCCAGGGTCCTTGGACTGAACCTGTTTAAACTGGCTGAGCCCAAACGTCCTTTGAAACCACGGAGGAAAGAGAGGAAGAAGGTGACTGCACAGAACCTGTCTGACGGAGACATCAAACTCCTCCTCAATATCATCAGAGCTTATGATATTCCCATACGAAAACCCCAGGCCAGGTATGCAATTGTATGAATCAAGGAATGGCTTTAACATATAGGTGAGAACAAATAATACCCCTGTGCTGCAGACAGTGTCTGGCAGTAGTAGCCTTGGGAGGTGCAGACAGCATGACGACCACTATGATTATCCCTGAACAAGATTGGCACTGTCAGCTTATACTGTAGATGAAGTATCATGTGTTGTAATTTGCAGCAAACCTTCTGTCGCGTCAAAGTCGACCCGTTCTGTCACGGAAACATTCGCCGCTGGACAGTCATCACAGACTGCTATTCAAGGCACTGACTGGCCTTTCAGCCAGGTATGGGGAACAGGCCATTTCCTGCCATTTATGTGGGCATTGGTAGATCACTGCCAGCATGTCCTGTTGCGTTTTGGGTTTGTTACATGTAACATCTTGTTTGTTACATGTGGTAATTTTTAAAAATTTTACACCATTTTTTTTCCGTCAGGTGCTTGTGAGGCCTTTTGTGGAAGTGACGTTCCAGCGCACGGTGCTCCAGACGTCTACAGCGGAGGGGCCCAACCCCTGCTGGAATGAGGAGCTGCTGCTGTCCTTTAGGTGAACTTCTCCCCCAGACGCATGAGCCCTAGACTCAGGG
The DNA here is from genome assembly GCA_030264315.1 of Sardinella tawilis. Lineage (NCBI taxonomy): Eukaryota > Metazoa > Chordata > Actinopteri > Clupeiformes > Clupeidae > Sardinella > Sardinella tawilis. The sequence goes on from JASCQY010000002.1 coordinate 5,139,693, forward strand.
TGTGAAGCACTACACCGCCTAACAGCAGCCACACTGTGTTCATACTGTACCTGTCTATACAGTACACTGGCCATACTGTATCTGCATCAGATACAACAGGTTGTGTATGACAAGCACAACCAAGTGTTCACAAAGCTTTCCTCTCTCCTCAGTGCTCCCAATGGAGATTACAGTACATCCAGTTTACAGTCCGTGAAGGACGAGGTCTTCATCAACATCTTTGATGAGGTCATTCATGAAATAAGTGAAGTGAGTAAAGCCTAGGTTAATTGTATATCAATTGATCAATAAAATAGATTATTTTTTGTGATATAGATCTAATTTGTACACAAGCTACAGTAGGTGAAACAGCCATTCTTAGATAGAAACTTTGTGGTAAGTGTTCTGATTCTGTTACTGTTACACTAATCTGCCTTAGCAATATCCTGACCTGGCATTTGCTGCTTTCTCCTGTTTTTTGTTGTTGAAAGGCTGAAAGAGACAGAGCAGGCCTTTATGCATATGTTGAAAGACACTGGCTTGGTTGTGTGAAGATCCCTTTCAGTACTATTTATCGTCAGTCCAGGGTAAGATTGTCAAAGAGAGCATTTTCTTAATGTTGCTAATGGCCTGCTCCAAGCTGCATGTGACTCTACTCATGCGTCCGTCAGATTGATGGAACATTCAAAGTGGAAATGCCACCGGTGCTGTTGGGGTACACCAAAGAGCACAACCTGGCCAGCGAGGGTGGCTACGACCTGGTGCGCAACTTGACGGAAGGAGCCTTCATCACACTCTTCATCACCATTGAGCCACAGCTGGTGCCTGGCGAGACCATAAGAGAAAAGGTAAACAACAACAACAAGTTATTTTTGTTTGTCTGCCTGTGCCTTTTCTTTATGCCTGTTGTGGCTATTTACAGAATGTGCAAATTGGAAAGTACAGTCACTTCGTACATTCTTCTGCTGGTATTGCTTATTGGTAAACAAGAACAATGGCATTTGATTTTCTGTTAATCTCAAAAATGTGTGACTCTGACTCATTTTGTCATTTTGTCTTTCCATGGATGGGAGTTGAAAGGCTTAACTCCTTTGGTATCCTGTGCTCTTTTGTCTGTTTTGCTGCATTGTGTTAGATGAAGGATGTGAAGGTAAAGTTTACTGTGGTTTCATGTCCACAGTAACTTGAGTCACATGATCTTGGCGTTCTGCCAGGTTCAGCAAATGTGCTTTTAACTCGCTGAATCTGGGCTACACTTCACCCACTGATCAAGATGCTTCAAAACACTGGTCATCTGATGCTGATGCACATAGCACCCTTGGAAATAATATAAAAAGACGTTCAGTGTCGTATGATCATGGATTTTGTACAGGAAAGATAAAGTACTGGTAGAATGCTTTTCACGCTAGTGAAGTAGAGGCCGTGGCTATCACTGTTTACCAACTTCCTCATTTCAGTACCCTATCACACAGTAGTTGAGCAACATATGTTGATATGGCTTTATAGCGTCATATCCTGCCCTGCATATAACCCCTAATTATTAGCTTGGCTTGTGTATGCTAAATGCATTATATTACTCCATAGTGCATGCATGCATGCATATTGTACCTTGGCGCCAGGTCAGTGCCAAACTTCACCCTACTATGCTCAAGTAGCTTTTTTTTAAGAGTGAGAGAGCCTTCCATTGTAGACTACACTGGTTGTATTAGTTTCCATGGTATTGACCTTTGACCTGTCCATACAAGTTTGACACAGAGGAAGATGAGCGTCTTCTCCTGGCATCTGAGTTCTTCGAGAAGGACGCCATGCAGCGCTTCCCTGAGCGGCCCTGCCTCACCACTGTCATCGACATCAACGGCAAGACGGTCTTCATCACACGTTACATCCGCCCCCTTAACCCTCCTCAGGAGTTGCTGGATGCCTCTCCCAACAACCCTCAGGAGACCACGGTCAGTCGCCCGTCTGCCTGCTGAACTACACAGTATAGCTGCATTGCAGTCCTGACTTCCCTGCATGTCTTCCTTATTCTGTGTGTCTCTCTCCATGTTTTAGGAGCTGGTTGCCCGATATGTCTCTCTTATTCCTTCCCTTCCTGATAGCGTCTCTTTTGCTGGGATCTGTGACCTCTGGAGCACTTGTGATGTGAGGAGACGATATTTAAGCCACAGTTTTGTTTTGTTTTTTTCATATCCCTCACACACCATAATGTAGGAATGATTGCTGCGGTACCTTTCTGAATGTTGCACCCCGTCACCTTGTTCTGTACATTCTAGCAATTCCTGACGCTGCTGGCAGGGGACGAGGAAGAGCACGCTGTACTGCTCTGCAACTACTTCCTCTCCATGGGCAAAAAAGCTTGGCTTATCATTGGCTCTGCCATCCCTGAGGTGCGTCAACAAGTATATTACTGCACTGACTCTTGGTCCTTGGTCCTTCACCGTAGAAGTGACAAAGGATGAAAGGGAAACAATCAAGCATTTCCTGTTTCCTCTGTTAGTGACCATGTTCCTGGCTTGACTTTGTTGAATCATTACAGGGGCTCACGGCGTATGTTTTGACATACGAGCAAAGCCGCTACCTCATCTGGAACCCCAGCAATGGTCAATATTACGGACAGTATGACACCTTTTGCCCACTTCAGACCATTGGATGCCTGATAGATGCAGATAATGTGAGTGGTAGTTATTTCACACTCTGTAAGAAAGTGTGAAAATAGGAGATTTACATTACATGTACAGTATAACCAATTGCTGCCACTCTTTCTTCAGGTGTGGTTTAACATTCAGATGTATGATTCCCCTATGAGGATAAGCTTTGACGTCACTAAAAGCAAGTTCTGGAAGCCGTTCTTCTCACGGGCATTCTCTTATCCAGGGCTCTCTAGTGTACAGGTAAACAAGGAGACAATTCTTTGGAGATTCCAGCCTCCTCCCTCTACTGCTTGTTAGAACATTTTTAAAAACACTTATTAGGTCTGATGTGGTTGTTATATTTATCTATTTATAGGTACATTTGAATTTTGTCTTTAATGTATCCTTGGTGTTTTCTTGTAGCCTGAGGAGTTGACATATAGACGGACAGACAAGGCAGCTGCCACAGAGCTTCAGGACAGGTAGCCATTATTCTCTCCCAAAGTGCATTTATGAATTGCTTGGAATCTAGATGTTTGAGCATGATGGAGTCTTTATCCTGGTTATTTTGGTTAGGCTTATGTTTTCAACTGATTACCATAACTTAGTAGTTTTTCATCTCCTACTGCACACATTCTGTTATAACTTTGATTTGATTGAAGTATTTTTCTCCTCTGTTTTATATTATCCTGTTTAAATATCCAACTGATATCTCTCTGTAGGATTGAAAAAATACTGAGAGAAAAGATCATGGAGTGGCGTCCACGACACCCCACCCGCTGGAACAGATATTGCTCCTCCACCCTACGCCACTTCCTGCCCAAGCTCGAGCTTAGCGGAGGACGGGACGTTGCCGAGGAGCACCGCCTGGAGCTGCAAAGCCTGCTGGGAGAATACAGGGTGCGCCAGGATTTAGTCATTGTGGTGTAATCAGATAGACCCGAGACCCAGACAGGGACGTTTCAGCTATCCTGACCTAACTGTTTTTGTGTTTTCTTTCCCCCAGATATCAGGCTTTCCCTTGCATCTGCCATTTTCAGAGATCCAACCAATCATTGAAGCGGTGTACAGCACTGGGGTCCATAAAGTGGAAATGTCAAATGTGGAGTTTGCACTGGCTGTTTATGTCCACCCATACCCCAATAATGTGTTGTCTGTATGGGTGTACCTGGCCTCACTCATAAGGACACGTTAGTTTTGTATATATGTAACAGTTCACTCATTCCATGCACATGCTGGTTTGCACTGAGTAGTTTTTTGGTGAGTGTCATGGCTGAAATGTAAAATACTGATTGTAAAAGTGTGTGTGTGTGTGTGTGTGTGTGTGTGTGTGTATAATCATGACAAGTTCAATGCTCTCCTAATTTATTTAGGGCTATTGTATAATTAAGTAAAACACTACATCATTGTAAACATTAAAATGTTTCTATCAATTTAAATTAAAAAGATATCTATATCGAATTCCTTGTAAATTATTGAACCAAATTTAATCTACGTGAGTTCATATCAGACGCGCAAAGTTGCACGTCACAAAATCTATTTTTACCACGACTGCGTGTGGATCATGGTGACAGCACTGAGGACAGCTAGGCTAACAAGTTTTCCCGTCGCTGACGCTGAAGTCGAGATTCATTTGTTGTGGTGGTATGGAGTGAAGATGGCTCCTTTCCCCGACGAGGTGGACGTTTTTACAGGCCCCCACTGGCGCATGAAGCAGTTGGTGGGTCTGTATTGTGAAAAGGTATGAATTGCATCAGTTAGAACTAAATACTTAATGCAATTTAAGAAAACGAATGCAAAATGCTTACTCGTTCATGTTATCCTAAAACTAGCATGCTCGCACAGGTAAAGTAAACCAACGTTAGCATGTCTCTGATGGATGGTAACAGTGTGATCAAGCTCGTCGATGTTTGTTTATGTCCAATTACTAAATTATTACATTAAGTTTCAAGTCATTTGTTACTGGTGTCTCAAACTATGGCTTGTATGCAGTCCATATTGTTGTGTAACGTTAACGTTGTAGTTGCGCAGCTGGTAGGCAAGCTAACTTAACGTTACAGTCAAGAAAGTGAAGATGAAAGAAGGCAAGTAAATGTTTACGAATAAGGCTAATATTTAGCTGATACGTTCTGGCTAGCAATTCAGTCTTAATTTATGACTATATTGCCCTTTACAGCGTGTTCATTCAACGTTAAAGGCTATCATGGGTTACCCAATTAAGCGACGTAGCTGGCTAACGTGAAATGTCAGACGATAAGTTAGCCTGCTAGTCAGCCTGCTAGTCAGCCTGCTAGTCAGCCTGCTAGTCAGCCTGCTAGTCAGCCTGCTAGTCAGCCTGCTAGTCGAGATACCACAGTCACCATTCATAATGATTGCGCAGATACCTTCTCAGGTAGGTTGTTAATTCACAGTTTGGCCCTGTGAAATTGGTCGAACCACTACCGTCTTGCACCGTCTCACCAGCCTCTAGAATGGCTACTTCTAGTGGGTATGAATTTTTCATGGGGACTAAGGTTAGCCACGTTTACGGTTGTTTATGCTAGCAAGTGTTACTTTTGGGACAACTTTCATTTGACAACTTGAAGCAAGTAAAATAAATTCTTAGTATATGCGAAATATTACAGAACAGATTTTGAGCACGTGTATGAATGAAGTACACAGTTACCATTACGTTTTGGCAACGTAGTCAAGAAGTTTGTTATCAAGCTAGCCTAGCGTTAACGACTAGTTTTTTCTAATACCAGGTTGTTTGTTTTGGTGATCTTGCAGTCCTCTTGTACGCTACTTGTTAAATTCAGTGTTTTTGTTGCGCTAATTGTGTCTTGTCTTATGAAGTCCTTTGACCGTGAATTGATGCTTGCATGCCTAGTTACGTAAGCAACTCTTGCCAACAGTACTCGTTTTGTGTGGCCGATTGGTTGATTGACATAGAGGACAACAGATTGAGTTGTTTCACATCTCACGAACATTAACTGCATTATTGCGCTGAGGAATTATATTTGGGTAGTTTGACTTTTGCACTTGAAACAGAGACTTTTAATGTTGATAACTATATGCTAGAAGTAAGAATCTTTATTCTTCTTTTGCAGCTCTCGAAAACCAACTTCTCCAATAACAATGACTTCAGATCGTTTCTCAAGTCTCTCTGTGATACCTTCAAAGAGTTCAAGATGCACGAGCAGATCGAGAATGAATACATCATTGGACAGCTGCAGCAACGCAGCCACACGGTATACAATGTGCACTCGGACAACAAGCTGTCCGAGATGTTGTCGCTGTTTGAGAAGGGACTCCATAGTGTCAAGGTGAGTCTGTGTGCAGTTTGAAACGAGTTGCTTGGATTAGTGCTTTTTAGCCAAATCTTATCAGAGCACCTTGTGGAGTTATTTTGGCAGTCACACTCCTCACATGATGTTTTGTCGGCTGGTTTTCGGGGCAGCATAGTTTGTTGGTAGTGAATGTCTCTTGTGTTATGCAACTGTCTCTGAAAAGGACAGGGTGTGTCAATGTTATTAGTTTTTCCCCCCTAAGTTTATCCTCAGTGGGTATGCTTGCAATAAAAAAAGCTAACCACTGTTGTTTATTACTTTATTTTAAAAAGTCATTTGTTAATTAGTTTTAGCCTGTTTTTTTTTTTTTATATTCACTTTATGCATTTAGGAAAGCCTAAGACATGGTAGTTGGTATGGGTATGTATGCATACATACCCCTACACTAGTCCTTTGCACTCCCCCACCCCACCTTCTCCCTCTTTCTCTCTCTCTCCCTCACACTCTCTCACACACACACACACACACACACACAAACGCACACACAAACAATAATACTCGGTAATACGATCTCTATATCTGTCTG
>JASCQY010000002.1:5146216-5159693 GCA_030264315.1 Sardinella tawilis
ATAAATTGAATTAAAAATAAAGTTGTCCTCCGACGAGGGGGGGTGGTGGCGGGCCAAAAAAAAAAAAAAAAAAAAGACATGGTAGTTGGTATTCATATTTGGTAGTGGTAGCTTTTCCTGTGTCCAAGGTTATTTTGCCACCAGTGTCTGTCACCATGACTAAGCAAGCTTGCAGTCAGTGTGTGTCAAGCCAGTGTAATCCATCCGGTTGGCACATTGTTTTTGTAAGATCATTGTGAAGTATGAACAAAGCTGCATTTGTTCTCTCTGGGATGGCAGAATTCAAGTTGTCATGGGTTTCACAGTTTTTGCTTTGACAGAATAGATGTACTATGATGACACTATTTAGTCTTTGATGGAATCCCTACCTTACCGTTCATGCTTGCATTGGGACTTGAAATGCATTATCACTATCATTTCAGCAAAAGATAAATCCATAAAAAGTTGCCCTATTAATTTTGTGGGTCCTGTGATATAGAGGACCGTATGTAGCTGCCGGTGGTCTGGATGTGATGTCTTAATACCATACACCCCCAGGCCAGGTCGTGTGATGGAACTGCTGCATTGTTGAGTTGTCTTAGAAACAAAAAAAAAGCATCTCAACTGTGCAATTGTGTGCTCCCCTCCCATCACTTTGCCAATCTGGGGAATTTTCCAGCTTGTGGTTGGCCAAGCCAAACTTTGCACATCCTGTGAGTTTCTGCGTAGGAACAGGAAGGCAGAAATAACTTCAACATGAATAAACAGCTTTATTAAATTGTTTTCAGTTTATTTTTGTTTGAATCCTCCGTTCACCACTTGAGGGTGCACAGGAAGCCGGTCAGAAACACACTTGTTTGTTTGTAGGCAGTTTGGGCTGCAAATTAGATTTATACTAGGCAGTTGCTATGGCCTGTGTGGCAAACTCTGAATAGAATTCAGTGGGTGACTTGGAAGTGAATTGTAGGCTAACTCTTTGTTTCTCTAAGAGTTTTGCAACTGTGACTGCGAAGATCACAGGATGCCACCTCAGCAATACATTCGAACATACGGGTACTCGACACGATATCTGCAGGCAGTTTCCACTGGTTTTGTTTTGTGCAAAGTACGAAGAGGGGTGGACACAGACATTTATTTTGTTGGACGAGGCACTTGTCAGGAAAGTGCCTTTCACAGTTGCCCAATCAGCCTACTCTGCGAATCAGCACACTGTGTCGATTTATCATCTGTATGACTGAAGGGGCGTTTGTCCTTTACAGAGCGAGTACGAACAGCTGAACTATGCCCGACAGCTGAAGGAGAGACTGGAGGCTTTCACTCAGGACTTCCTTCCCCACATGAAGGAAGAGGAAGAGGTATGATTTCCTAGTCACAAGAACTTGATGGCGACCATTTCACTCCGCTCATGTCCAATTGTATCCGTGTTTTGTCTTCCCTTTTGTGAAATGGGTCGTTTATTATTACGGATATCAAATGAGAATGCAATTTAAGATTACTGGCTTTGGTTTCAAACATTGGGGATTTTGGTGTGAGGCAATACTTGTTCAATGTGGGTGTGAAATCGGAGACGCTTTGCACATGCGCACACACACACACACACACACACACACACACACACACACACACACACACACTCTGCTGATAGTCTGTGTGCGAGTCTTGTGGAGTTTCCCGTGTTTCATCCTGCAATGCCTATGTGAGTCATGTCCGTGCTGATGTGTTCACTGCTGCCCCTGCCGTAGGTGTTCCAGCCCATGCTGATGGAGTACTTCACCTACGAGGAGCTCAAGGACATCAAGAAGCAAGTGATCGACCAGCACTGCCGCCAGCAGCGGTGGGTCTGCGCTGCCGAGGTGCTCAAAGGCTTCAACCTGCTCAACCAGGCCGAGGAGCTGCACAAGGCCTTCAAGTACTCGGACCATGAGAAGACCGATGACGGTGAGTTGGGCTGTCTGTGTGTTAAAGAGTTACTGAATAACTTGCTCAAGGAAAGTAACCTAAGGCCATATTATGCAAGTCTAAAGATGAAGAAAAGATTTGATTTGAAAAAAAAGTGTTAATCAAGTTATGTATTGTTAAAAGTAAAGTACATGTATGAATTGCGTTTTACATTTCTTGCAGTGTCACAAAACATTTTATATTGAGAATACATTAGAAATAAGCATGGACATTGTGCTGAATAACAAAACCACCTGATGTTGGCTAAAACCATAAATCTTTCTTAAATGGACTTCCTTTTTGCATGTCTGATGCAAAAGGAAAGATTTCTCTGAAGTGTTCTAGCATCATCACTGACAGTCAAGGACTTTGAACTTGTGTTGAAACGCCTTATGAAATGTCCCCCTTTCCCCATGAAGACAGCGTTTGTTTTCACAGCTGTACTGTACACTCATAACCCACCGCAGCCTTTTTCTTCCCTCTGACCATGTGTGTGATCTCTCGTCCGCCTGGCCGGGCAGAGCTGGAGAAGGACCCTGGGGCGGCCCACATCTCCCAGCTCCCCGTGGAGGTCCTGCTCAAGCTCTTCAGATACCTGGGCCCAGAGGACCTGTGTCGCTGCGGGCAGGTTTGCACCACCTGGTCAAGCGTGACCAAGACTGGCTCCCTGTGGAGGCACTTGTACCCAGTCCGCTGGGCCCGAGGTGAGGATAGGGACCTCCTTGACTTAGCATTAAGTTAATGTATATGGGCTGACATACAGTTAATGTATAAACTACATGCTGTTGAAAGTCAGTGAATACACCCTGATTTACTCCTGGTAATATACATTGTTGGACCTGGGACCCAGTGTGTTCTATGTATGCGTGACGGTTGCACTAAACCTTTGCATATTTTTTGTCATGGTGCTATTACCTTTGCCTATCTACAATGAGCTTGAACCACAGACTAGCTTACACTGAAACCCTAGAGTGTTTGCTCGAGCCCAGTCACAGATGCGTTTCGTTAGGGCAGGGTGTCTCCCCTTTGTTAATATGGGCAGCTAAATGAAAATCAGCCACTATGCAGCACACCTTGTGACCATTTTTTTGTCCTGATTAAAAATGTTTTTCTTGAGCCTTGTTACTTTGGAGTAAACCCAATTACCAAGTCTTTAAAAATGTGTGCTAGTGTTTCATTGTGCTCACCCAGTAAGTTTCCACGTCCTTCTCTAAGGGTTGGGCTTTGCATGGGCCAGAAGAGGATCTATGTTAGTACCCCATACACATGTGTCCCGGCTATTTTTATCCCGGGGGCTAAGTTATCGGGGCTCTTACACATGTATGTGTGCATACGTGTATGCCTAACGCCTTATCTCCTAGGCGACTACTACCACGGCCCCCCCACTGAGATGGACCAGGAGCCGGACGAGGAGTGGGTGAAGAACCTCCAGGATGAGGGCCGGGCCTATCAAGAGTATGATGAAGACGCTGACGTGGATGAGTCAGGTCGGTTCTCAGCCACTCGGCCAAGTGTTTCACACATTTGCAACGGCGACAAGCGGCAAAAACAGATCATGCAGTGATGATGCAATTACAGCGACTGCAAGAACAGCTGTGTATGTGTGTGTGTGGGGGGTGACGATAAATGAGCTTTTTGTGTGGGTATGGCTTGGCTCTTGTCAGTTATTTTGACGCTATTGAAGTATCCTGGTGACAGAAGTTCATTGTGTGGTTGGTTAGATGCAGGAGTAAGGGGCCAGAACTTAACAGCACCCATAATAATGCAATGTTACCACAATCTGTAATCTCTCCAGAGGAGGCCTCAGAGGAAAATCCGGCTGTTAATGCAGTACAGCGCGAGAAGACACTCCTGAATGGGATGATCCAGAACCTTCTGCCCATTGTTGGACCTCATGTCCGGTCCATAGTGCTGGCATACAGCTTTGCCCTCTCCAGCAAAATGGTATGTGGATGATGCTCCCCTCTCAGTATTTCAGTCCCACACAGTTCATGCACCCGCCACTGGAGAAGGAGAATTTGCCTTCATGTTAAATGATCTTTCCATAGCTTCTTTTCTCTGAAGGGCATGGCGGCCCATCCCTTCATAACACTCGTTTTTGATTCCATTCCTTTTATTTTATTCAGCTGATCGATTTTCATTTGGGGTTTTTGTTAAATTAGTATTTGACTCGATTGTCGCAGGTTCGCCAGATCCTCACCCTTTGCCCCCATCTCACCTATCTGGACCTGACCCAGACTGACGTCACAGACTCTGCATTTGACAGGTATGCTTGCTGGGAAGAAAAAAAAAGACCCTCATGGGATCTTACTGGGTGTGCCGTAAATAGTTTCAAAGCAGGAGTATGAAAAACTGCACTATTTACATAGCCCTATATTGGATGAAATGCTATCTGATTATTTCAGTTTACTGATTTTGTTTGTTTTTGTTTGTTTTTGCTCTCTTTGTTCCTGTGTCTCCAGTTGGGCATCTCTGGGTGCTTGTAGCTCTCTGGAGCACCTGGACCTGTCTGGCTGTGAGAAGATCACAGACCACACGCTGAAGAGGCTTTCCTTGGGCCTGGGCGACCTGACCTCCCCCTCCTTCCCCATCAAGAGCCCAGAGCGTAAGGCCAAGTTGCTGGCGAGTCCCCCCTCCCCCATCCAGCTCCAGAGCGAGGACCAGGCCTGCCCCATCGGTAGGGGCAGACAGGCGCTCATCTTCAAGAGGAGGCCTGGCGGCCGCGGCAACGGCTGTGGTCCGGCGCACGTGTGGGTGCTGGACCCGTCCGAACTGGTGGACATTGAGGACGCTGCCGAGTGGAGCCGGCGCCCAGGCGGCGGAGCCGGAAGCCTGGCCTTGGAAAATTCCAGCGGGCCCATGGAAATTCCGGGCCTCGGGGACCAGTGCTGCTGCAGACGGAGCCGCAAGCGTGGCTACAGGACTGGCAAAGGCAGCAGCAGCTGTGGCGTCGCCTCCTACTGGCAGCAGCTGCAGCAGCAGCATGTGCCCTACAGGGATGCCCAGTGTGGCCACTCCACCTGCTGCGGGGGAGACACTGCCCTCAGGACTTCCAAAAGGGTGCAGTGCAGCCCTCAGGCCACAGGGGGCAGCAGCAGCACTGAGTTTCGGACTAAGTGCCCCGCAGAGGGCCAAACATGCCCCAGGCATGACAAACAGACTGGCAAACCCAACACCTTCCGCTCTCTCAGGTTCCTCAGTCTGTCCGGGTGCTATCAGATCACAGACCTGGGCTTGAGGTAATTTATTGTCATCACACTTGACTTAGCTTGCAGCTGTTTGGTTTGGTTTGGTTTGGGTTAGTCTGTTTGTTTTTTTTTCTCAAAGCAACTTAAGTCCTATGCCTAGCCAGCTCACTTCATTACCTTCAAGGCATCCAAATACATTTCAGCCAGCCAACCACCACTAGTAAATGCTTGCTAGCTGGAGTCCTTTGGCTATGTGTGGACATTGTGATGTAAAAGTTTGTCACATTTGTTGTGATGGCGACGTTGGTGTGAACGATGTGCAGTGCTTATCCTGGCATGGTTGTTGCAGCAGCCAGTCAGTGGGTGCATTGGCCCCTCTAGGACATCTTTTTGAATGCAGTTGAGCGTTACAGTAGTTGCTTTCCAAAGTGTTGCATGGTGTTGCTCTAAGCTCAAGCAGTTACATCATTTTCAAGAGTTCATTTGTCTTCTGCAATATTCCAGAGCTGTCTGGCCAGATGAATTGTCAAGCAGAAATTAGAAGCTCATTCAGCACAGTGCACACCATCCTTTCAAGGCCGTCATTTCCATACAATCGATCACTGTGATCCTCTGAGACATTTAAGCCTGTATTATGATGGATGATCATGTCAAGGAGAAAGTTGTGTCAGCACAGGAGCACAGTCTTACTCTGTGTGTGCTTTAAATTTGATTTTTACTTAACCAGTTGATCTGAAATCTCTGAGTGGTGATGAAATTTTGCACTAGCTTGCCAAATGTCTTTGTAAGATGGTCATGGAAACATTGTGTCAGTGATGACGGGAAGCAGAGCGTTGCCTGAAAGAGCCACTCAATAACACCATTCTTGCTGTTTGGAAGAATATTTTAATTTGTGATTTGTCCGTGTTCTGGGTTTTGTTGCCTAACAAAGGCCCATGAGTCCAAGGGGCAGGCATTAGAATAGTTTACACAGAAACGATGAATCACTGCTGCCATCCAGTGTTTATATTGTGAACACCACTCGCCAGGAGGTACACTTATCACATCAGGCACACACGTTGTGTTGAATACAGCACCTGCTTTTAGGACTTAGAACTCATTAACCCCTAATGAGAGTTGTACATTTGTTATTCATTACCTGGATCCTTTAGAAGTTAAAGCAACACTCCATTTGTGGAAATATGTTCATTTTCCATCTCCCCTCGAATTAATTAACTGAGCCATACCTTTCTCCTGTTCATCCAGTCCTTCTCTGAGTCTTGAGTCTCTGAGTCTTGTCATTACCATCTCGCCTGGTCTAATCCGCTTCAATGATAAATGCTAGCTTGGAGCTTAAATAGATATCGCCAGACTCAGAGAAGGACTGGATGAACAGGAGAAAGGTTTGGCTCAGTTAAGTAACTTGAGGGGAGATGGAAAACGAACATATTTCCACAAATGGTGGAGTGTTGCTTTAAATAAGGCACACCTATGAAGTAGATCTGGTGAAAAAGTTTAATCACCATTCTATATACAGTAAATGCTCTTTTGAATCGTAAGCATACGATGGAAACCAACCACAGTAAACGCCAGTTGAACTTGCCAGCAACAATGGAATCAGCTGTTACTAGCGATAACCACAGTTGAAAAGAAAGTAGTACAGCAACGGAACAGGTTTCTTTATGAATGAGCGGCACCCTTTTGTAGCCTATATTTTAAGCTGACGTTCATTCCTTATAGCCTACGCATGAGTTGCAGCAGTGCGATAAGCGAAATAAAAGCCTTCGAGGTGTGCTCTTATATGGAATTAATGAACTTGGCGGAAGCAAACTTCACTCCGACTATCGCCGTCATGAAGTAACGCTTCCACCTTGTTCATTAATTCGGTTAATTAAATGTTATTGCTTACGTAAAATATGCGTATTGTTATGATGTGAGACCTATGAAATGTAGTTGAAACCAGATATTTAGATACATTTTCTTTCCTGTCAAAAATGTAAGAATAAAAATATGTAAAGAATTTTATAGTATTACTTGGATTTGGATAAATGGATTAAATATGGATTTACTTAGTCAAAATTACATACACCACCTTATTATTTGGTAGAATGGCCTGTTTCACTTGGGTACTTAGGTAGACAGAATACATTCAAGCTTCCATCCATAATGTGGCGTCAATTTACTGTAGTGGCTACTGCTCAGGGTTTTGTTTTCCAAAAAAAATTGCTAACTTCCTTAGCATCCTACTTGGTTGGACTATGAAGTTGTAATAATGTATCTGAAGAGCATTGCACATACAGTACTAAGCAACATATAGATTGTTGTATACTGAATAAGAGTGGGCAATATAAGTAGGCTGTTGGCCCGAGGAACTTAAGTTGTATGCAGTGTTTCCCTTTGCTTTAAGAGTGGAACACCTGGGATATTTCATGTGTGTTTTGTTATGCTGCTTAAAGTGAAGTCCAGTAAAAGGTGCCAAACGGTTTCCCTGTCTATGTGTGTTTTCACCGCTCGGTTACTACATAGATGTTTCCCAAAAGCATAGAGTTTACACAATTCATCTCTATAAAAAAGTATACAAAAGACTGGATAATTTATTATGTTTAAAAACAATCTAACTCTGCTGAAAAGATGTATGTTTTTCAATACTAGTACCAATACAATTTTAGCAAAAGAATCCTATGGTAGCTGTATTTCATGACAATTCATACCACACTATTGGCTGGGCCCAGCTCAGAGCCAGAGTGAACACAAACGTATGCCTCCCTCCCTCCCTGTCAGCGTTATTTTTACTTTTGTTACTTTTAAATGGAACCATTGCCTTGATGAGGCCTATGCCTTTGGGCTTACCAAGGACTCTCTATGGGTAGAGGCACACTTTCAGCGAACCCTAAAAAGCCCATTCAGGGCCCGAATTCTTGAGGGCTAAGTGAGGGTGGGAGCATGCCTATACCCCTGACCCTAAGAAATGTGGGAACATAGGGCCATGGGACCATAGGGCTGACGCCGAGAGGACAGGCAGTCAGGGCCAGTGCGAGCCTAATTAGGGCTACATATGAGGGCTAAGAAGGCTGCCTGTAGCCAGGGCAAGTACTTTGCCGATGAGAAAAATAACCTGGGGCCCCTATCCGCCCTTTCACACAGTCCTTGTGAAAAACGATGCTTTTTTTTCTACAGTATTACTGCAGTGTACTAGGCTACAGTATGTAGTATTTTGGAAACGGCATACTATAAAAATACTGCACTTTACCATATTGTACTGCATAAAACAATATTTTGAACACAAAAAATTGCAATTTTCCAGATTATAACCAGTGGTGATGAAGCCCCAGGGAAACCATTCCAGCTTGGGATCCAGAAAGACTGTGCTCTCATTCCAGGTAGGAAGCCATAGTGGAATACCTCTGTTATCTTGATAGGAATTACGGAAGTAGTAAACACACATGCAGTTGTTTTTACAAGTATAATGCAACACACCTTTCAAACTATAACAAATGCAACACTATGTGAAATTTCACTTTGCTCCCAGGTGATCCACCAGTCTATCTGCTAAATCTGAAAAAAGAATCCGGTTGTCAGGTTTTTGGTAGTCCTCCAACCCCAAACCCACCAAGCAAAACTATCATGCTTGTCGGCGCTATTGGATCTGGCAAGACCACCCTCATCAACGGCATGATCAACTATATACTAGGAGTGGAATGGGAGGACAACTGGAGATATAAACTGATAGACGAACAAACAAAAACGGCACAGGGATGCAGTCAGACCTCTGAGGTGACAGCCTATCAGATTCATCACAGAGAAGAATTCCACGTTCCGTATTCTGTGACCATCTTGGACACACCAGGGTTTGGGGGAAGTGGAGGAGCTGACAGAGACAAAGAAATTGCAGAGAAAATAAGAGACTTTTTTGCTGTCAAGGCTGGATTCAATAGGATTGATGCAGTGTGCTTTGTAGTGCAGGCTGGCTTAGCTTCCCTGACACCCACACAGAAATACATCTTTGATGCCAACCTCTCTATTTTTGGGAAGGACGTCGCTAACAACATCTTCGCTCTGGTCACTTTTGCTGATGATCAATCAGCTCCCGTCCTGAAGGCAATCACAGCTGCCAACATCTCATGTGCCAAAAATGCAGACATGTCCCCCGTTCATTTTGAATTCAACAACTCTGTGCTTTTCGCCAGAAATGCAGGAGACAGCAGTGATGAGGACAACAATCATCATCACATGTTCTGGAAAATGGGCAAAGCCAGCATGACCAGATTCTTCACTCATCTAACCAGAATACAGCCCCAGAGTCTGATGCTGACAAGGCAGGTCATCCAAGAGCGTCTACAGCTGGAGGAGACTGTTGAGGGATTGCAGCCAGTGATACGAAAAGGTTTGTCTGTACTGGAGGAGATCAACACCACTAAAGCTGCACTGCAGAACCTTGAGGCGCAGAAGAAGGAGAATGAAGACTTTGAGTATGAGGTTGTGTATCTTAAGGATGTGAAGATTCCAATTTCACCAGGAGTCTGCATCACCAACTGCAATAAGTGCTTATATACATGCCACTATCCTTGTAACTTACCACCAGAAGCAGATAAAAGGCAATGTCATTCAATGGAAAATGGGATGTGCAGAGAATGTCCAGGAAATTGTGTATGGACCGTCCATACCAATGGCCATCACCGATACGAGAGAACCCTTGTTCGGGAGAAGAGGACGTTCCAGGAACTTAAAAGCAAATATGAGGCAGCCCTGAAGCAACAGAAAATGAGTTTAGAGAAAATCATTTGGCAACTGGAAGTGGAATATGCCCAGGTGCAGGGGAAAGTTGTAGACATGTTGATCACTGTAACTAAGTGCCTGATGCGCCTGTCAGAGATTGCCCTTCGCCCAGATCCTCTCACCACTCCAGACTACATTGATCTCCTCATAGAGGCAGAGAGACGCGAGGCCAAAGCTGGACACACACAACGCATTAATGAGTTACAGGAAGTAAAGCAAAGTGCAGTTATAGTGCAGAAAATGGCAGATGGAGTGAGTCTAACTGCAAAGGAGAATGCAATGTGGGAGAAGATGAAGTCAAACGTAAAGGGGATTTTCAATGATTTCCACAATCTGTGAAAGAATTCTAAGGACACACAGCCCAGAAGAAGTGCTTTAAAAATAGTTTCATGATACTATATGTAAAACCAGAAATCTACCAAGTTAATTCACTTTTAATAAAAATCAGCATAAAGATTTGAACTGGATTTAAACAAAGACTAGATTATTGCTTATTATTAATTCAAATAATCTGAACTGGGTCAATAATTGTTTATGTATTCAATTACAGTATGTGTCAAATGAAGACAATGAAATGAATGTTGCATCTTTGTTCCTTTGTCATTGAACTACGTGAAGTGAATATGAATCCTGAAAGTCTTACCAGGGGGGTTTGTGGGAAGCTGTCTGTAAGATGGTGAGTGAAGCATCATTATAACTCTTCATCTAACTATTCTAACTACGGTTTGGTGGTAATTATGCTGATATAAAATGTATGTTTCACTCCTTTAATCTGTTATAAGAAACTTTCTTGTTTATCTCAAGCTTTTAAGACTATAGGTCTTAGGAGTTCTGTTGACTGTTAACTTTTGTGGGATACTGGTGAGATTTTACACTGAGGGTGATGGATATCTAAGAAGAAGTTGAATGATTATATTCTGAATTTGTCAATTTTTTTTCAACATCATCTTTGTAAGCTGTGCTCAATAAAAAATGTTTGGCTTAGCAATATCGGTCTGGTCCCAGGGGATTGAATGATGTATTCTAAAACTGGTACTTCCGATTGTGATCGGTTGAATCACATTTTAATGCCGTTGTAAAATCCAGGATTAAACACGGCTACGACCACATTTCGTTCCATATTGATGCGACATTGCAAAGTGAATGGTCGTTGTGATTGTGCGTTGCTTGGCAACAGTTCAGCTCGACGAACTATATTTCTTGGTGAAGGAATTGTTGTCTATGAATAATTCGCTACATCGTCATTATGTCTTTTTTTATGAAATCATGAGGGGTGAATGTGGTAACAGTTTTAGAAAAGCAATAAGCCCCTTGAGTCCATGAGTTATGCTCATTTTACCACGGCTAAGTGCGTTTAGCGAACGACTCACCTTAGCCGTGGTAAAATGAGTGTAACTCATGGCCTCTCAGGGCTTATTGCTTACATATAATTGTATGATCATTTCTTATATATTTGTTTAGGGAGACATTACTTATGATCCAGAACCATAGACAGTGATACATCCAAATCGAAAAAAGACAGGATGGTCAGTGTGTGTGTAATTTTGGGCCCCCAAACATTGATTATAATATATTTTTTCCTGGGTCCCCTTCAGTGCCAGGTACTTTATTGTTGTTCTCATTGTTGTTCACATTGTCACAATTGTAGCTTAATATCCATTCAACGTTCTCTTTTGTCTGGACATAAATAGTTTGTGGCTTTAGATTTTATATGTGAAACTGTTGCTGTGTTGCCTGAGCAGTTGCACTTGGGCAGACAGCACACACCCACTTAGGTAGACAGCCCCCGTTCACAAACTCACCCCAACCACAAGGGGGTGCCAGCTTCCTGTCAGCCTGAGTGGGAACTGCATTCCCCTTTTTTCTGTTTCTTTCTTTCTGCGGTCTTGTACAATTATTGCCCAACAATAAAAATGGCCAAATCATGATTATTATGTGACTACAGCAGTAGTGAAGGTGTTACATTATCACATCTTTCTAAAGTGTAGTGTATGTGTAATTCACAGGATGTGTATTGTGCTAATTTGACATTTAAGTTAAATTTAACAAAAATGTTACACAGAGGCAGGATGGCAAACTTGAACACACACACACACACACACACCAGGTTCAGGACCCCCCTGTCAGTGAAATTTATAGCCACTTTTACTTTCAATTAAACGGTCCGGAGAAATTACATAGATTAATCCTGTGCGAATGCAACCCTCGGTAAAGATAACCTCTCGCCATCTGAATTTTGTTCCACCTCGCTCCACACATTCATCTGGGACTACTCCACTGGAAATGTATTTCCTTTTCAAAAATCCTTTCATATGATAGGATAAACCACTTGTCCGTCCCTTTATTGACATGCTACTACAACCACTCACATTGCAACCGCAAATGAGAGCGTCACTTGTCCGCAATGTCACATCAATTCAAATCCTGCCCGGAGATCCTGATTGGTTCATTATTTTTTGCTGCCTTGAAGGAGTTTGCATTGCCTTCCATTCCAGATCGAGGTGTGGAGCTCAATGAAGCGCCTCTGGTGGAGCCTGGCGGAACTACATTGATCTGGCGAGAGTCAGGTTACAGTAAAGATGTACTGTATATAAAACTGCATGTAAAACTTCTGTTATGTCCTTTTTTATGCCGATTTCATTCAGTTTCGTTTTAGGCAGTTGCACAACTTTGTGGAAAAGCTTAATGTTTTCAGCAGGCTATACCTCTATACTCTATACTACACTACTCAAATCAGGAAATAGGTCAAAAGCACTTATTAGATGCATTAAACTTCTGATGGCTCATAGCAAGTCTGTAGACAATTAATAGAATTGTTCAACTAGACCAAACTCCTGCAAAGATCCATAATATGTCAAAAAATATTAGGGCTGGGCACATTAAAGTCTTAACTTTTCGTTAACTAATGAACTCGTTAACGCAGACATTTTTTTTCTCCCCTTAACGCAATTTTTATTTTGATGTTGCTCACTGGCTTTTATTTTGTTAAACTCCACCGTTATAACCCTATAATGTTGCTTACTGCTGCGCTGCTCACAGGAAACAGTCAGGAAAGAACTTAGAGAAAGGAACAAGCACGGAGAAAGTATATGCTCTTTTGAGCCCTTATGCCGTATTCAGCGGTGCTGTTCGTAAGCGGTGTGTGCGCCTTTGTATTCACACCAGAAAGAAACCGTCTCCTGCGCGTACTCGTTTGAAGTCACAGAAAGAAACATAGAACTCTTCTCTATTTCAAGCGAAGTTGTGGGGGATCTCGAACGTTACTGAGCTACCGTGCTGAACACATGCGGTATGAATGGTCTAGTATGTTAACATGTAGGCTACAGTATTATAAACGAAAACGGACCAAAGCAGCGCACGCACAGATGCGGTGGTTTAAAAGCACTGCAAGGTAATCCGTCGCCCCCCAAATCTAATGTTGGTGTGCGTTTATCAGTCCCTCCAGGATTTCGCGGGCCTTTTTTGTGATTGTTGCGATCAAAAATGGCAGATTTCGCGGCAGGTTTTGGGAAAAGTTGCAATGGAGGTTGCGGTGTTTTTAGGCATTTTGTTGCAAGAAAATTGCGGGAGCAGTTGAAAATTGCAAAAAGTTGCGTTTTTTTTTTTTTTTTTTTTTT
>JASCQY010000002.1:5180019-5192823 GCA_030264315.1 Sardinella tawilis
CCTGGCGTTTCCTAAACCCCCCCCCCCCCCCCCCACACACACACACACACACACCAACCCCCACCCCGACTCGACACGGGGTGGCAGGTGATGTGGCACTCACCCTTCAGAGGGTCCTGCTCCGCCCTCATGATGTCGATCAGGGAGCTTTCCAGGGAGTGCATATTTAGACTGTCGTACATTCTGGGGCGATCCTGAGGGACGGACAGACAGACAGACAGACATTAGAGTGTATAACAGGTCACACAGGTCACACAAATCAACTTCATAAGAATCCACATTTTAATCAGTCAGGTTTGAAACTACTGCACACACCTTTCTGCCAGTTGCCACTCTCTCTCTCTCTCTCTCTCTTTCTTTCTCTTTTTCTCTTTCACACACTTACTCACACACACACACACACACACACACACATCCGTACACACACAACTGTTTTCAGGAGCACGAGTATTACAGGATTACTATTTGCTGCCGGGGCCTGTGTGCGTGGTGTGTGTGTGCGGATGAAAATTCTTTCCGTGTTTATTCACCTCGGCCACAATAGCGTGTGTTTGCACCGTGTGTTTCACCTCAACAACAGATTTCCCCGCCAGCCCACTGAGCTTGTCCACGGCCCTCCAGGGACCACGGCCAGAGCCCAGGAGCCACATTCTTAGGGGAGAACTGCGATGAGGCCCAATGACCTCACCATTGTTATGTGGCGGGACAGTGGCTAAAGGGCGGAGGGTGTGTGTGTGTGTGTGTGTGGGGGGGGGGGTGGTGTGAAGGGGGGAACGGTTGCAGCATTTCACCCTGGCATGCGATATTTAGACAAGCTGGGCATCACGACACTGCATTACAGCATGACAGTAAGACATTCCATAGATGCCCAGGTTTGGTCAGCTGGGGGGGTGGATGCGATAATATTCCCTTCAAAAACTCAGAAACCGTTGCAAAAACAGGTTTTTTTTTTCCATGCCTGCAATGTCATAGAAAAACCCACATTATGCCCCGCTTAATACTTTCGAACACACACCACAAGACATAAAACCTCCGAAACACCACACGTCGTCCAATCCTCTAACCTCTAATCCAAAGAGCCAGGTCCAATCCACAGCTCTGGCCTTGGCCTCAAGCATCTGATTGCTCTGGCCCAAAAGTATTTCGAAAAGTGAAACTAAACACGTGTCAGTCATTGTGCTGGTTCTCATCCAGAAACTGGGCGTGAATGGCCGCCCTCAAAGGCCCCTGAAACAGCACCAGAAGGCTGTGGGAAACAGTCTCTGGGATAATACCAGATTACTTCAAAACCCAGGCAGAGAGTCCTCCTCTCCAAGCCTGTTATTAGCCCAGCCCGGCTTTGGGGGCGTCCCAGGGACAAAAGCACCAATTAAACGAGACAAAGACTGTCAATTGACTCGACAAAGGAGAAGCAGGGACACACAGGTTTGTGTCACAATGCACCCAGTGAGAAAGATAACAGTGAAAACTCATCTGAGAGGGAATGATAGCAGAGATTAACAAGCCACCATTTTACAGAGTCTCCCTGTTTCAACCTTTAACATATAACCAGAGACAAACATGCAGTAATATGTTCCTTCCACTGGAGCTCTTGGGCCAGCAGGTCTGATATGCAACAGTCCTTACAGCCACTTTTAAAACGTTTCTTTTCTAGATTGGAATGGATATCTGTTTGTAGCCTCACACAATTTGCTTCATCCAGTTAGCATTACAGGTGAAAGGCAGAATTAACAAAAAAAAGAAATGAAAAGCAGAAAATAACATTGTGATACATCTTACAACCAGAGAGGCTCATCATATGCATATATGCAGTATCCGAAATTACAAACGTTTCTGAAGAGTCCAGATGCAAAATTAACAAAACAAATCGGTTGTTTTTGTACAAAATACCAAGTAATCTTTATCAAACTGCAATTTGGATATGATTATCAAGTAAAAACAAAGCAAACAGAGTTGGACTGATGATTAAGTTTATCGAAATTATCTAAATGGATTTCTGTTAATTCACTACAAATGGAGTGACAGGGTTTAGCGTCTTCAGCTGTAGACGAAAAGAGCCTGCTGAACTGAGTTCAGAGCATCTGCATCTGTGCTCATTCATCAGCCTGTCTCGCCATTGAACAACCTTGTTGGAATGGAAATCAGCACAAACAGATGTCACCGTTGGACTCTCTCTCTCTCTCTCTCTCTCTCCCCCCCTCTCCCTCTCTCTCTCTTTCCCTTTCCCCTGCTCTGTCCCTCTCCTAACCTTTAAGGGTGACAGATTTGGTGAGCGGCGTCTCCCGTCGCGAGCCTTTCGCCCAGCCCAGCTCCTGCGTCATGTGCTGGAGAGCCGAGGAGCTCAATCTGTCAGTGCCATGTGCTTCGTCCGGTGAGCCCGACTGCTTTAGCCCGAGCGCTGCTGTTTAAAGAAGAGCTTAGCCATCCGTGCTGTCACTCCCGGGGCCAGAGGCAGATAGGGGGAGGGGGAGGGGATGGTGGCGCTGGTGGTGGCGGTGGGGAGGTGGGGAGGTGACGGTTCAGGCCGTGTGCGACAGGCCTCACGCTCCGAGGGCTTAACCCGCTGCACCGCTTTCAAGGTGTCGGAGCAGGGGGAAGCTAAAGATAGCACCAGTGCCTGCTCCAGGGGGCCAAAAATAAAGCCAGTCCCGAAATATGAACCTGGGAGCTGGGAGCATGAGTGAGCAGGAGTGTGTCTAGGCCTGGTCAATAAAGAGGGCCCAGCCCTGTACAGTCCCCAGTCAGAAGCAGTCAGTTAATACCAACCGCTCACTGGCCTCTAGAAGCCACACTTCCCACTTGGCTTTCACTTTCTCCCATTCACCAGAGGTAATGACGGAGGAAAGGTGGAAAGGAGCTGGAGCTCGGGCCCTTGGCTCCGGCTCCGGCAGTGGCAGCGTGCTTTCAGACAGCAGCTCCGGGAGGAAGGAAGGAAGCACGGAAAGGACAGGAAAGGAGAGGAGAGGAGACATGCGTGGAATGCTAGGAATTCCGAGTGGGACACTGTTTATGGAAATGAACAATAACGTCGGGCCGCACCGGCTTCCTGGAAAGGGAGAAAGAATGACAGAGAGAGAGAGTGAGGGAGAGAACTTGAGAGAGAGAGAAAGATGGAGAGACAGAGAGAAGGAGAGGGAGAGAGGGAGAGAGGGAGAGAGTGACGAGGGCCAGCTACTGAAAACATAACGTCAGGGAAAAGCAGCATGTTTGTCCAGCTCCGGCTCCAGCTCCAGCTCTGGAGAGGCACGCTGGGCTTCTCCAGGCCGTTAAGTACCCTTAAAGGGACTAGTCACGACACTGTGCCCCTATGAGGAAATAACTCCACAGCAGATGCAGATGCCACACTACATGGAAGCACAAGGGCTTCCATACACGTATATGTCACAGTATTCCATCCACAACAACAGTGGCAGTTTGAAGCCCTCCTCATCCTGTTTCCTAAGGTAGCAACACCAATTAGGGGGTAGGCCTATTGGCAGACCTGAGTTCAGTAATGTGCCCAACACCCGACTCACTCCTGCCGCCAGCCAACACCTTTGCCATTGTTGACTGAGAATGACCGAGAGTGCCTGGGTGCGATTGAGATGCAAATGTACCTCGTGCTCAGATGGTCGTTGGGCTCGGCTGGTGGAAGGTGTTTCTCTACTGTGTCTCCACTTCTGTTTTTCACGTCTGATATTTTGCTGCCTTCCTTTTTTTGTGGCTCCAAAAACCCATATGTTGAAACCAGGCTCAAAGTCCTCACCCTTCACCCCCCCCCCCAAACTCCCTCGTTCACTCTCAATCCCTTTCAATTCCTCTCTTGCTCCCTGGATCGGACTCCAGCTTATAATTCAGGAAATTATTCTGTAATCCTTTGAGTCCAGCATTTTTCCACTTAGAGTGAAAAGCTGTCCAACCTCCTTCCAACAAACACGTACACACACACACATACACATACACACACACACACACAAGGACACACTTTCTCACACACAAGCACATACAGTACACACACTCTTTTACACAAACACATGCTCTCTCTCTCTTTCTCTCTAACTCTCTCTTTCTCTCTCTCTCTCTCTCTCTCTCTGTCTCTCTCTCTCTCTCACACACACACACCACTGTACCATAGCCATATGGCCTTTCTGTTTACATTCAAAATCTCTCTCCGAAAATATGACAAGCATGACGACCACTGGAGACAGGAATTCACTGAACAGAATCTGTGGCCTTAAATCCAAATCCAAAAGTAAAGTCAAGCACAAACCCTTCTACCTGTTTTGAGGGTTGACAATAGTGAGTGAAGTTACTCTCCACCTATCTATCATTCTTCATCTCTTTATCTCAAATCTCTCTGTCTTTCTTTCTCTCTCTCTCTCTGGACATCTTGTGATTGTGTTTCGTCTTGATTGTCAGTCAGCATGATCAGAGGGACAGAATCACATGACACTGACAAACAACACTGATAGGCAATCTTCCTTTTGCGCCTGACTACCAGGGGCCTTGCTAGAAGATATTGTGCATCAGTCCCCGTAGAAAATCTGATGGCCTTTGCTGATGATTGCAAAAGATTTTTTTTTCAAGCATGTGGCCAAAAGCATATTGCCAAATGTAAATGATATAGCATCCACATGAAGGGCTATTTGGTTGAAGGTATTTGTTAAGCATATAGTTTCCATATGACTGAGATCTCGGAGTCGTCCAGAGACACAAGGGGAAGTGAGGCATTCTTGGCAATGAGCACAGAGGCAAGCCCCGGAATACCGCAATCACCAGTGAGCATTACTAAACACCCCTCCCTATAGACACAAGAGTATGGCACACACACACGCATATGGCTATGTATGCACACACACACACACACACACACACACACACACACACACACACACACACATATAGCTATGTATGCACACACACACACACACACACACACAAACACACATGCACAATACCTGCATTAGCAACAAAGTATTGCTGTTGTTATCAGTGCGGAAAAGACACACACACACACACACACACACACACACACACACACACACACACACACACACACTATACCTGCAGTGGCAACAAAGTATTGCTGTTGTTATCGGTGCGGAAAACGTTCTCCTCGATCCAGGACTTGGGCCCCAGGGAGCCGGCCGAGCGGGGGAACTTGGGAGGGGCGATGACGTTGCTGGAGAAGGGCTTCTTCATCGGGGACACCTGGCTGACTGAGCCAGGGACCCCCATGCCCATGCGCCGGTGGTCCCTTCCCCAGGTCACCCCTCCAGAGGTCCAGCTGCTGCCCTGGTGACTGCCCCAGGGAGACTGCTTCATCATGGGCTGCAACAAGACAAGGTGAAGGATTCATTCAACTGAGTGGTGTAAAGTATGTGTGTGTGCGTTTGTGTGTGTGTATTGGTGTGTGTGTGTGTGTGTGTGTGTGTGTGAGAGAGAGAGAGTGTGCAAATGCTGTGTGCTATGAGAGAGTAACGCAGAGGGAGAAAGAAAGCGTATACACATGCAGAAATACTGACACACACTTTGTGTATGATTGCAACCCACATAAATAATGATGTAGGACTGTATTCTATGGACATGCGTTTGCATTTTTATGCCTGTATTGGCATAAATGTGTGTGCGCTGTGTGTTGTGTGTTGGCATAAATGTGTGTGTGTGGTGTGTGTTGTGTGTGCGCGCTGTGTGTGTTCTGTGTTGGCATAAATGTGTGTGTGCTGTGTGTGTGTTGTGTGTTGGCATAAATGTGTGTGCGCTGTGTGTGTTCTGTGTTGGCATAAATGTGTGTCTGCTGTGTATGTTGTGTGTGTGCTGTGTGTGTTGTGTGTGTGTGTGCTGTGTGTGTTGTGTGCTGGCATAAATGTGTGTGCAGCTGGCTGTGTGCTCCACTGTCCTAATCGCTCCCACAACAAATTTTCTCCTGCCGGCCGTCCTGCCTGCCTGCCTTGCTGCCTTGCTGCTGGTGTGGCCTTGCATAGCCGGGCCTGCAGTGACGGCAGGGCTAAGAGGCTTTAGGGCTTTAGGTCTAATACAGTGTGTCCTGTGCACTCAGGCTCCAGCAAAGCACTCTGCTCTGCCCCTCGCTCGCTCGCTCATACATGCACACACACCGGCCCACAGTGCGCAATGCACCACACGCCCTACACACACACATACACCCTCTCTCTCTCTCTCTCTCTCTCTCTCTCTCTCTGTGTGCTTCTTAAACATCCTCTGGTGTGAGATTCACATCGTGAACATGCTAAAGACTCCATATTATGCAAATATTACAAATATTGATGTTAGGGGCCTTGGGATCATAGTTGTCATTGTAGCCCACTACCTATAGATTACAAGGCTGCGGTGCCAAGGATGATTTTTTTATGTAGCACATCTAAAAAAATGTTCTCTGTTCCGCTCTGTTCTGTTTTGGATCCTATGGGACTGTTATTAGCTGTTTATTTGGCTCATTTATGCTGTGATTATTCAGGCGATAAAAGTAATGTTTGCATATATCATTTCAAATTGATGTATCTATTATCTGTGGTTTAGGAGACATAAAGTAAGTGAGGCTGCATCCGTTGTCCATTACTGTCTACTTCCTAGTACTGACAGTGTCTAGACAGGAGGTAAGATTGCAGAAGTGCCAGGATTTGCTGAATTTAGCTCAACAAAGACACACACACACATGCACATGCAGAGAGAGAGAGAGAAAGAGAAAGAAAGAAAGAAAGAAAGAAAGAAAGAAAGAAAGAAAGAAAGAAAGAAAGAAAGAAAGAAAGGATGACATACACAAAAATACATGGACTCTGTTATTAACATGCTATATCATACTCCTTACAGTTGATATTAAACTGAGACAACTGACAAACCCCACTACTGATTCATTCCCCTTACACACACACACACACAGTACATCACTGACCCCTCAGTTTCTTCAAGACTTGGAATACTGACACAAGGAGCTCTGGTCATCCCCATGACTCCACCTTAACATCCCTAAAGAGTGATTTAGGTGCTGAGGTCTGTGATGTCTCAATCTCTGTGGTGTCTATACACAAAGGACCACTCCCCGACTCACTCATGTGATGTGACTGAATCCCTTCCTCCCTCCCCACCTCTCCTCCACCTTGACGCCTCTAAGTGGACCCCCTGTGAACCCCAAATGCCCATATGGAGACAGGTCAAGGAACCTCCAACCAGTATTCTTCAACAAAGCAAAACGAATGGAGTTAAATGAACCTAGTTTTGCATGCGGCAGCGATCTTATCTCCATTTATGAATAGAATTTCCCCGTGCGCAATGCATGCGTCAAAACCGATAGAAATATTACAATAAACGATCTTTATTTCATCTGGTTATCGTCTACTAAGCGTTTCATCTCTCTCTCTCTCCCTCTCTCTCTCTCTCTCTCTCGCACACAGACACACACACACACACACACACACACAGGCGTCCTTGAGGCCATGTTATCTCTGGAATGTCACGTGAGTGTCTTTTACAATGTCACGACTGCTCGCAGTGTCAGAGCTATCGTGTTGATAAATGAATGAATAAAATGCAAGCCGCTTATCAGGTCAATTGTGCTACATTTCAATTCAAATATGGAATGGCGATATATATCACTCACAAATGCAAGCTAGAGAAACTATCGCACAGCGGTCAATTGTCTAATGCTACTTTGGAGAGCGCCGTTTCGCACAGACAAGGCCACATTTGTATTCATCACATAGGACTGACAATGGCTTGGGGTTTGAGCGTGGCAGGGGAGGAATGGTGCATTGTCTCTGTTCTATTATCTTGGCAGTGGATACGTTAAATTGTTCACTCATCAAATTCCAACTCGACTATAACTATAATGCGCAGGTTAAAATCAATGTGACAATGTAAGGGATTACATTCTGTTACACCCATTGTCCAACTGATGCAACTGGTTTTTGTAATGCGACTCAAAGATGCCAGAGTAATGACAGTGCGGTTGAATCTGACTGTAGCCTCACCTGGTGATGGTTGTAATTGTTCCTCTGCTGCAAAAAGGCTCCCTGTTGCGGATGCATCTGGGGACTGACCGGGGACCGGCGGCTCTGTGGCTGCTGCGGGGGGATGTTGATCTGGGGCGAGAAAGGGCTGCTGAAGCCCTGCACGTTAATCCCGGGGCAAGGATTAGTAGATACCGACGAAAAGCTCTGGAAGAAGGCCGGGTTGATGGACGAGGGAATCCCCGGGTAAAAATTGTTCTCGGGTTCTGCGTTAGGTATCGGGTTCATCGCGTTTGCGTGGCTGGAGTTGACTGAGTTGGAGATAGGTGGTGGAGGGGAGCTCGTCTGAACGGACCAAGGAGTTCCGAAACTGGGGAGTGTCGGCGAAGCCGAGCCACCTCCCGCATTCTGCATTTCTTGATGTGGTAGGTTAGAGAAGCCGGCGCCGATACCCCCGGGCAGTATGTTATTGCCGGTACCGGTACCATTGCCGTTGTTTATGTGATGGGAGTTGGGGGAGTCCATCTGGATCTTTACCTTGTTTGGATTCACGGAAGTGGGCGATGGCGACGCGGCAGCAACCACATCGGCTTCTGCTTTCTCCACCGACAAGCTGCGAATTTGATCGTGGCTCGAGTCCGTGTTTGGATCGGATTCGATCGAGCCGATGGTGGTGTAAGGCTGCTTCTGAGGCAGGTGACTAAATTCTCCTTGGGGTGGGGGCGGCTCCGAGCAGCCGAACTCAGCCTGCTGACTTAACCGCTGATGTATTTTCCGGTCTTGCTGAAGGTCACAGATCGACTGCGTCGGACAGAACTGTTCTTGACCTACAGTTGCTTTAAAATCGTCGAACTGCTGTTGGTTCTGACACAGGGCGTTGTAGTCCTGTGGGTTAAATCCCAGTTGGTTGTTGTTGCTGCTGTTTGATTGCAGATGCCCGGTTTTGCTGCTGTTGCTGTTGGTTTGTTCGATTGAAGGGGGTTGCTGCGAGGTTGTCACCCCCACAGGCTCATCCTGCATGTTTTGCTGATGCGCAGCAGCTGACAGGAATAGAGAGGACACGCCGGGGACGGTGTTGCCAGAAACGCGAGTTGAGTTGGGGGAGAGCTGTCCAATGGACACCGGAGAGGGGGTCGAATAAGACCTGAAAGCACCTCCGCCAAAGAGTGTAGTGCTATTGTTGTTTATACTTACTGTCTGCAGCAAGCCAAATCCGTAATCCCCCATTTATTTGATTAGAATAAAAAAGTTGCGTCTTTTCAATTAGAACAATAAGAATAGGCTATGTACAGTAGTGTTAGATAATACAGCTCAGTTTCCTATAACGAAAGAGGAGGGGCCAAGGTCGAGTCGGTCGTTTTCCCTTGTAGTAGCCTCGGCCTAAATATTGCTGCGTTTACCGTGTTAATGATTTTTGTCCAGCATCCGGCTTAATTTGGTCGTTTCGTCGTAAATTCGTTCCGACCGACCGAACGTCCCCCTCCTCTCATTACCTGCTGATATGCTGCGGCAAAGGATTAAAACTGCCGAATGGACGTCACGACTGCATCATGATTTATTCTGGCCCCACCCCTCCTCCAGTTTGGGCTACAGCTGACACCGCATTGGTTACGTCATTTAATTAATTATTCAGAAGGTGCGGTACATCGTCAGGATTTCTGAATATTGAACACAGATATTTTGGCTACACATTTGTACAGCCGCAGGATTTGCGGATGTGACAAGACCCTTGTTGGACCCAGCATAGGTCATAGGCTATGTCACCCTAAAAAGCCTCTTAAATTTTGGGGAACCACTCCATGGCTGCAAGATGCGTATTGCAATGACAAAATGTTAATAAGCCGGTAATTATATACCGGTAGTCCCGGGTAATTAAAATGTAGGCTATGTTCAATCGTTATGTCTATAGCTCAGTTTCAAGGACTAACTCCTACTTTCCCTGTATTAGTGTATTCTAACTCAGTGGGTAGCCTATCATTGTTAGGCTGCTTAATTTGAAATACGATATCTGAATTATTCATTAATCCGATATGTTTGATAGGCCTAGCAATAACAGTTGCCTCTATTTTAGCTTGAGGCGTTGGCTGGAGCGATAACAAGGGTTATCCCGTATTCCCTTTTCGGTAGGCTATGTGTGACCATATGGCGCTGAGCCTATCCCCACCACTACTAAATCGACACCGGAGACTTCTGTCCAGCCTGTGCCGACGCGTCACAATGCGCAGTGACGCTTGCTTCTAAAAATAGCATATTAAAATGCAGCTGCATGTCAAAGAGATTTATTCTTCATGCATATGCAGGCTCAGAGTGCAATTCGGATAAAAAGCGCTTCATTTTAGAGCTGTGAGAATGTGTCCCTCTCTGTGCAATTCCAAAATTCATCAACTCATAGAATACACCCAAAGAATCCATCATTTACCAAGTATCCAGTATGTGTGTGTGTGTGTGTGTGTGTGTGTGTGTGTGTGTGTGTGAGAGAGAGAGAGAGAGAGAGAGATTTCCATGGCTTTTATATTAATTCTGAGGCCTATTTTTATGTATAGAAATGACACTCACTAAGACTCCAAAGCTACATAAGGACTTCTTATCTCAGTCTTTAAAATAAGACAAATAAAACATCTTGGCAAATTTGAAGGTTTCACATCTGAATTAATGGATACACTTGATATGAATACAGCATAAAGAAAAGGACTAAAGTATCTCAAAGCAAAGGTCATTTTTTATCTCTTTGACTGGCATTGAGTGAGTCTCCCAGCCTTTACACTTTCCTGACAGGGAAGATTGGAGGCCATCATTCCTAAATACTGCAAGACGAATGTTCAAATTATTGTCATGGTGTGGTTATTACTTGTAAAATTCATATTGGCCCATCATCTTCATTCATTGGGTTAAAATCACAGGTATGGTGTGCTTGTCATTGTGTCTATATGATCCATAATGAGTTTGTCATCAGGATGACAGCAGGAATCATCATGGCTTCATCATCATGTCTTTTCTTCTGCTGTATACCTGGTTTATTTTCTGTGCAGGCAGTGGATTGCCAATGCCAAGGGAGTTTTTCTCCATTGAGGGTCATTTCCCTTTTCTAGACAAAGTTTATGGAAAAAGTGACAACAAACACTCCTGTCGTGGAATCATGGACTTGCAATGACAAATCCTCAATAACTTCATTTGGTTTTAATTCCATCAGCCTACATAGTGAGTCATTTGTAAACACCTAATGGAAATAATGAGGTTTGCATACATTTTGATGCCAGCTTTACCCTGGGATATAAGGTCGACCTGTGGGAAATGATTTAAGACAAGGTCATCCCAAATGTCAAAATTTGAATTTCTCTCAGTAAGAACACAATAATGATAACAAGAGATACCAGTGGTGCCATCACCATCCTCCAGCCATTGCATCAGAGATCCATTTTGATGTCTTACTACTCAGTCAGTCAGCGATATCTCACAAACCATCCGTCTCCCGTGGGGGTGCTCCTCTTCTCCTCTCCTTGTCCATTCTCTTCTTCCCTTCAGCTGTTAGTCCTGTAAACAGACACTTGCCCCACCCGCTCCCCCCCTTTCTTGCCTCTTGTGCTCCATATGGGACAGTCCCACCAGCACGGGGGGCAGGTGTGGAAGCCATGGACAGTCCTGGGG
This sequence comes from Sardinella tawilis, assembly GCA_030264315.1. Taxonomy (NCBI): domain Eukaryota; kingdom Metazoa; phylum Chordata; class Actinopteri; order Clupeiformes; family Clupeidae; genus Sardinella; species Sardinella tawilis. The sequence goes on from JASCQY010000002.1 coordinate 5,191,608, forward strand.
AATCACTGCCTGTGATTGGGACGATTGCATTAAGTGTGCTCTGTGTGTGTGTGTGTGTGTGTAAAGGGGGGGGGGTGTCATAATGGGGCAGGCTGCCAGCTGCCGCCCAACCTACCCAACACACACACACACACACACACACACTGATTAGTAGGAGCAGGGCCGGGGGATGGGAGTCTTTGGACATACTAGGGAAGGAAAGGTCTTTCTTTTTCTTGGGGGGTTCGGAAGAAGAGTGGGGGGTTTGAAGAGCACTCCACTCCACTCCCAGCTGCTCTGCCCCTGGCACAGGCTGAACATGACACCTCAATCCCAGTTTGACAGCTTTGCGCTTGCGCAGATAGACACCCCCCCCCACACACACACACACACACAGACATACACAGTACACATACATGGACGGTTACACACGCCATCCTGTTGACACATTTACGCATGCAGTTGCTCACCTATCCATTAATTAAATGTACATATCCAGACATCACAAATGACTTAAATCACATAAACACATATAACACACCCACCCTGACTCAGATACACCCCCTTACCGCCCCTGAAACACCCCCCCCCCCCCACACACACACAGTAGCTCACACAAATAAATATAGTCACAGATATCCTCCCCCAGCACACATATGCTCACAGAAGTAATTTTAGCATCTGCGTGTAACCTATTTACCTCTCCATATTTAGGACCTTGTGTGTGTGTGTGTGTGTGTGTGTGTGTGTGTGTGTGTGTGTGTGTGTATGCGTGTGTGAGTCAGGGCTTCAGCTCTTTGATTTTGCCACAACACAGCTTTTGGGAGAGAGAACTGCATTAGAAAGCATGCTTGAGAGAAGATTTGTTTGTGTGTGTGTGTGTGTGTGTGTGAGAGAGAGAGATGCAGAGGGAGGGGAGTGTATGTGTGAGAAAGGTAGAGAATGTGTGTAGGAGAGGGCAAGAAAAATAGAGGATGCATGTGTGTGCATGTGAGTGTGAGAAAAAGAAAGAGTGTGTGTGTTTGTGTGTGTGTGTGTGTGTGTGTGTGTTCGTGTGTGTGTGCTATCATCGGCCCCGCTCTATGTGTCAATTAGCAGCTTTTGTGTACAGCTCTGCTTATCAGGGAGGCTGAAGGCAACCCCAGGGCACTGAACTCATTTCACACACTCACACACACACACACACACACACACACACACACACACACACACACACACACACACACACACACACACA
>JASCQY010000002.1:5192923-5202923 GCA_030264315.1 Sardinella tawilis
TGTGTGTGTGTGTGTGTGTGTGTGTGTGTGTGTGTGTGTGTGTGTGTGTGTGTGTGTGTGTGTGTGCGTGTGTGTCTCTCTCTGTGTGTGTGTGTGTGTGTGTAGGCCTATGTGTGTGGAAAAACAGACATGATGTGTTTGAAGTCTCTGCTGATAAACACAGAACTGTAATAAAGCCTTCGGGCCCCTGTGGGATGTTTGATGTCTGAATGACATACTGCACAGTAAACATTGCTATAAGGACACCATGCATACATGATTCTCTGTGTCTCAAATGCACCATACATACTGGCTATAGCCTGCTATATGGGGATGCTCTGAACATAACTGGGCCTATTGTGTGTTGTATTGCTCATAAAGTGATCTGTTTACTTACAGTCTTTGCAACATACAGTAGTGTTTACTTTCCAGATGACTTGGTTTTGAAGGACTCTCAACCAAACAAAGCCATTTAATGACCTTAAGCATTTCAGGTGATTTGTGAAGGTGATTTAATAGGCACACTATCAGGTTAAAGAAGAGTGTGTTTTTTCCAGATCAATAGTCTAATCTTGGATGTAATGAGGAATCACCAGGGGAAACACCTTATATAGCTCTCTTTAATCACACGTGGTGATTTGCAGTAGCACCACAATCAATGCTATCTCTCTTTTGTTGCCCTAACAGGATGTGAACATGCCTAAATGCATGACCATATCTAGGATCATTTATTTTATTGAGATCCATCAGTAATTTCAGTGACCATCATAGGGCAAAGTTATTGCCTTTCAGAATCCTTCAGGTAATTTCTCTACTTTTCCTTGTGTATAAGCATCAAGTATTTTAGAGACCTAGGGATGCATTTAAAAGAGTTGGGTGACAGAGAGACAACACAGAGACTATGATGGTCACTAAATTTAATCACAGTCTGACTCATTATCACATCAACAGCCATGACTACCATTAGCAACTTCTATGCTATAATAGTATCACTTACAGTAGCCTAATTATAGTAGTTTAATCACATCGCAAGAGCTTTTAATGTCCTCTCCCTGTTTTTGAGCAGAAGTTAGTTTAGTCTAAATCTAGTTTTTGCAATTACTAACTGAAAATGTGCCATGACCTGACATCACACTGTCTTTCACTGTTGTGTTGTTTGGCCAGGGATACATCTGTGCTGTAGAACAACTCTACATTTATTTACTGAAAATCCATATGCATGTGTGCTCATCCATACATGCAGGCACGCAACCCCTAATTCAAACAGATACCATTAGTGTGTATGTGTGTGTGTGTGTGTGTGTGTGTGTGACAGAGAGAGAGAGAGAGAGAGAGAATCCATGTGATCCTCCCCAAACTCTGAGCTTCATTCATGTTTATGTCTGCTGTCCCCTAGCCGGTCTGCCATGGTCGCTACACTGCTCCCTTATTGGATAATGGAGGCGAATCGCACTCTGCCCCAGCTGTGCTGTAATTGGATAAGTAGATGAAGTAAGACCCTGACTTGGCATTAGCTTCTTGCTCGTCTCCTCTCTTTCTCTCTCTCTGTCTCTCATCTGCTTTCAGTTGAGGTTTTCTCTCTCTCTCTCTTTCTTTTTTCTCTCCTTTTTTCCCTGGAGGGAAAGAGCTCTTTTGGGAGAGAGGTAACTAATTTTAGAAAGGATGAATCCACTCATGTCAACAGACGGCTCGGCGATGTTTATCTTAAGTGTGTGTGCGTGTTTTTGTTAAACTGTTAAAATCATTTAAGATGGTGAATTGGAAAATTCCTGTTTCCCGCTGCGGAATTCTCGGCCATTGCGTGCCACGAAAGAGAGCCGCAAGGAAAGAGACCAAGAGAATGGTCATCAGAGCAGTCGCATGCAAACATGCCTCTCAGGAGATCTGAAGTGGAAGGAGAGCACAAGAGATGCGTCTTTAATTGAAAAGCTAAAAGGAAAAACAAAAAAAGAGTTTCTTTCTTTCTCTCCTAAACTTCCTGTTTCCATGTTATCATGATAATTTTCTTCTGTCTTTCTTCTCTTTGTTTTGTCTTTGTATTAGTGTGTGTGTGTGTGTGTGTGTGTGTGTGTGTGTGTGTGTGTGTGTGTGTGTGTGTGTGTGTGTGTGCTCTAATTTGTTTATCAAAAAGGCTTATGTATCTTTTCCCATTTGGTCTCAATGTAAATACCCTCTCAGGGACAGTGGTGGCAAGCTGCAGCACTGCTGGGGGGCATCTATGCCCACTGGGAGGTAGGAGGTGAAAGGTCAACCATTGTGTCCTCACTGCCTTGTGTTCCTGACACAAACACACGAGGAAAGGACAGGAAAGGGAAACCATAAATGACCAGGGCTGTTTACAGAAGGGCTTGTTGTCATGGTGAGATCTTTTTCGAGAAGTTAATGATTAGTGGGTTCTGTGAGGGATAGACAGCGAGTGTCCTCTTCGTTTCAGCTGGCATTCCAGAGAGTAGAGGAAGAACTTCCTCTGAAATGAGTGTGTGTGTGTGTGTTGCAGGGGGTGTATCTTGGCAGCCGTGCATGGGGGCTTTGGATAACTCAGAGATGTGTTTATGTGTGTGCTTTCCACTACCAACTTTCTGCTGATGCCTGCTACTGTGTATGCAAATGGAGAGTTCCCTCCCTATAGTTCAAAATAAGGGATGTTTTGCCAGCCTGTGCTGAGTGCTGTACTCTGGGCTTCAGAGAAAAGTCAATTAAGGTAAAGTGTTTATAAAAAGAGACTGGGCAAGAGGCTGTGACAAGTGACTGCTATGCTATGTGCTATGCTTGGCTCACCAAGAAACACTTTAGATTCCTGAAGTGAAGTACTAATGATGCATTCATTTGCACATACGGTAATGCTTTTGAGGTTATGACACTGTGGTGTAGACTGTAAAATAATTCTTAAAAGGGACATAAAATGGAAACAAAATAGCCTACATAAATGCATTAGTTGGTATTAGGTCACAATATGCGTGACTGCATTAAGTGTATTGTGTTGGATTACTGTGTAATGACATCTGCAACATGCAACATTAACTTCTTATACTTTAACATTGTCTCGAGTATCTATACAAGTCAAATGTGGGATGAATGTGTGTGACCATTAAGAATCCCACAGGCACTTTCAAGAAGCAACATCTACTGAAAACATCTACCTAGGTAGAAGCTTTTGGTACAAACAGAAAAAAATAGAAGCATTTGGTACAAATATTCTTGTAAACTTCACCGATGACTGTTGTGCATTTGCAGTGTCTAATTGACCACTAGATGGGGATATTGCACTTATCCACGACAAGGCCATGTATGAGACCCTAAAAGGCCACATGCAATGCAAACGCACACGGATTTAGATGAAATTAGATGAAGTACACTTTCAGAATTTAAGCACGTTTTAAACACCTTGTAGACATAAAAGTAGCACGTTTTATCATGCAATATAAACAAATGCACATGTTAACCTCTGGTTTGGGGGATGCTGGATGTTTGTCCATTCTCGGTGATTTCACTACTTCACCATTAAGACGTCCATGGCGTCCATATTCATCATCTCAAGAGCCTCTGTTCATTAGTTCTGATCGGCTGGTTGAGGACCTTCTATCCAGGCCTGATTCTCAGATAGCGGTGCACTACGACCAGATCCGCTTCTGAGTCAGCATGGGAAGCGTGACCCTCATAAAGCCATAAATTCAGTTGTAATTACCTCCCATCACCGACAGGATTTAGTCAAACTACTCTTATCTAAAATAAATATTTACTGCCGTGGGTTACGGTCCGGCCTCACACAAAAGAGGGACCGTCTCGCCAGTGTGTTTGCGCCTTCACACGGAATATCTTGGGTCAAAGAGACCTCAGTGTTTATGGGGATGCCTTTGAGTAAACACACAAAAACAAGACTGCTTAAATACAACACAGAATGCTCTTGTAGCCTATCAAGAATGAGATAGGTACTCAATCAAATACACAAGACACGTTAAAAGCGAACTGTTTTTCCTCTGGCAGCCTCCTATGATAAGACTTGCCCACACACACGGTATCCCCTCGGGCGTTGCGTGACTTGGAGAAAGGGTGCTGCCGAAGTGTAATCCTAACGCTGTAAACAAGTCTCTTTAAGGAGAATCTTTGAGGGAATCCCCTCCCTGAAAACAACCTGACAGGCATAGACAAAGCATTTCAAGAGAACATTTTTCAGCTGATTTTCTGGCAACGGCCGAAGCTCCTGTAATCTAATGGGTGTGTGGGCACAGTCTAGTCTGCGTCAAACTCAACTAATTGAAGCAAACATAATTAAAATTGATTGGGAATGGTCGTGAAATGACAGATAGGTCAACCAATGTGGCCTAGGTTTACTCATGTTGCAAATGAGTGATGCCCTAACAATGACATCAACATTTTCCTAACCTGTTTTTCATTCATAAAGTGATAACACAGGAGAGCTCGCAGGTCTATCTGTGATAGGCCAGATGCAGGTTGTGGAGGGAGTCTGGTTGGGTTTTATGTTTGTTGGGGCCGTGTTGTCCAGGAGGAGTGGGCTGGCTTTTGGGAGTCACTCTTGAGAGCGGGGAGAGACTGAGTTCGCACCAGTTCGCCTCTCAGTTTAGACGGAGTCTCTGAAGCGACCGCACGGCAGGGGTGGCACACTCTGCCAAAACTCAGGATACCCTCAGACTTTTGGGACAAGCTAAATCCGCTAGATGTGAGTGCACGCACCAAGAGCTGTAATCCCATTGCTACCGCACCAGAACTGAGGATTCTACCAGGAACAGAAAAAAGGACAACTTTATAGCGCGTTTGAATATACTGTCAACTCGCATTACCACACGTTTAGTTTTCTTTTAGTGTGTTGCGTGCTAATTGAACTGAAACGCATCATCTTGGATCCGACGAATGTTCAAAACATTTTTCACATCACTGAACTGGTCAATAAGGTAAGACATTTTTTTTTAATTTTTGAAATATTGAAAACAGTATCGTTATTTGGCCGGTAGGAAAACACTGTTATTACTTGAAGAATATTACAAACATATTATGTTACAAACTACAATTTAGTTGGAATATGAAGATACATACTATAGTCTGCATTTGACCTATCATACTGAACGGTTGAAATATTCCTAAAACGTTTTCGTAGACTTTGGCACTTTAGAGAAGAGGGTAGAAGAAACAGAGGGACTCTCCGAATGAAGGACGGCTGCCTTTGAAAGAGCTGCCAGTGAACGAGGGAAGGGTTTTTTGCGGTTTACAACTCCGGGAAGTTAAGAGTTTCAAACGCATTTCAATCAAGCCCGAGCTCGCACGCTCCTTTAATTTGGATCCTCAGACTGACTGTCTGTCAGGGGGGAGCATGACTGACTGTCGCACGGAAGACGCGAACTTTTTGAAGGAGTTAAAAAGGACACGCGGAAGGCAGTGTGTCCACGGCTCGGGGCTGAGACGCTCCGCTTTGTGCTCGTGATGGGGTTCCCATGCTCTCAGAGGTGACCGAGCGCCGTCCTAAGCCGCCACACGCAATTCATCAGTATGCGTCCTCGCCCTCTTCTATAGCGCCAGGCATACATTCTCTCAGTCTGTCGGTTTTATAGTTTTGTGGACACTCGTCCTTTACGTAGAATTTACAAGAGAAGTTTTGCTTTCATTAATTTGCTCCAAACTCTTATATCTTGTAAGTAAGTGTATCTTACTAAATGTATGCACCTGCAAGAGCCTTACAGTTGGCACTTGACCCTATATATTATTTTTTTGCAATCACAACAAACTACATACAGTTCACTTAACAGTATATTTTGTACTCCAGAAAAATATCTAAATTTCACTGCAAATTTATTTAAGGAACAGTGCAGGAATTAATATGGGATATAAACTAGTGTGTAGGGAGAGAAAAATTGAAAAAGGAATTTTTGACAGTTCATTTTTTTGTTGTCAGAGGATTTGGAATGATTTTAAGAGAAGGTGTTGGTTCAATATTTGCTATTGTCCTGACATTTAGTGCCTTGCTACTTTGAAAAATATATATTTAATGTTCATGTCCTTGTCCATCTTGGCCTTAGAAATATAATGGGGATTTGAATAACTGTATTTAAAAGTGAAGCAAAGCCACTCTGGCTCCCGTATTTTCTCAGGAGAATGAATCATGAACAAAAAAGTCTTAAAATGGGAAGGTCTGTGTTGCATACCGTAACTAAACCTCAATTTGCATATGAAAACACAGGGCTGAAAGAATTCCGCCAGTGTTGCTATAGCCATTTATGCATCCGGCACTCTGACAGGCAGTGGAGGATATACAGTCTCTGCTGCGATCGCCTTTGTGCGGACAGCTGGGGCTGGATGTCACGTCCTGTAGGTGGGAGATTAGGGATTTCCTAGCCTGGGATTAATCCTTTCTTAATTCATACGTTTTTTCCCCTCATTTCCATACCTGTTCAGCAAACATTCCTGGACACTCGCTTGGGAAACGGCCACAATTGTGTGTTGCCCTCATTGCAAACCTAACAAGTGCTGTTTCCCCCCAGATAGCTCTTTATTTGCCTCCTCTCTTGTTGAAAAGGGAGGCTCTGTGCTGCCCTTATGCTGATGTCAGGGGATGGGGACGTGATTGACTGATTTCCCACGATGCTCTATTTGGTGCCCTCGTCCTTGATATGCTGATGGGTGGCGGGGTGGGACGCCACATTCCCATGGGGGGCCTTCTTCTCCTCCCAACCATTCCCCCCCACACACCCCCCAAACCCCCCCTCTCCGTTGGGCAATCTGTGTGATCCACCCCCCCCCCCCGTCACAATGACAGAAAGGGAGTTCACATCAGTCAGAGGTGGGCCCTTCATTTGAATGCCTCATTTGTAGAGGAGTAATAGAGAGTGGCCTTTGACCTTGCCCCCCGCTCCGCTAAGGAGCATTCCAGGATGCCACACTTAGCGCGGGGGCCCTGGACATCGATGGGAGGGGAATGACTCAGAGGCTGAGCACAGAATAAGCCCTTTCCTGTCTTCCTGGGCCACAGACAGCCATGGAGAGCTGATAGGATGTTTTCTCTCCTTTTTCCCCAGGATTTACTCACAAATAATTGTGCAGCTGACTGGTTTTACTCTCTGTTGGCAAAGAGTCATGTAAATTGGTGATGCTGAACAGTTGGATTTATGAAAGAGGGAATCATGTCAAGTCTCCTCTCTTAGCCTATTTTTCTCATTCACTATGCTTGATTTGAGAAGGAAAAGAAACGGACTGAGAAATTGGACTCAGAAAATTAGCCCTTGTATTAACAAAGCTGGGCAGCCATCCTGACTGGATGCGAAAATAATTTTTTGGTCGAGGTCTTGTTCCTGGAATTTTGCCGTAATCATGCTCTCTACCAATTCATCAACATTCCTAACGTTTGGCTTTCCTGGAACGTCGGTGCACATTCGGGTTTGGCTCTCGTGCACATCTGTTCCAGTTTGGTGCAGGTCTAGTGTGTTTTGTGGGAACAGCGCTGTGGTGTAGTCTCCATCCTCTCTCTCTCCCTCCCTCTGTCTCTCTCTCTCCCTCTCTCTCTCTCTCTCTCTCTCTCTCTCTCTGTCTCTCTCTCCATGCCTTTACCTTCCCGACCCCCATCTTGGCTCTGTCACGGAAACAGAGCCTTGCTTCTATGCGAGTCAGTCAGGCTCTTGTAAATCTCGTCTCAGAGTTCAGTGTGTGGAAATGCACGGATGCCAGGTTTACAGGAGCGCTACCAAGAGCCTGCCTGGGTGGAATCCGAAATGTCTCGTTATTTGAAATTAAAGTGTCTATCCTCCTCATCCTCCTCCTCCTCTTCGTCTTCCTCCTCCTTCACCTCCTCCTCCTCCTCCTCTTGTTAATGGACACCATGTGCAGTCAGCAGGCAGGAGATGGAGCTGTGTTGGCAGGGCAGTGAAGGGAGACAGCAATATGACCATGCAAATAAATATCCACTGAAAGGGAGCTATTGAGGTTAGTAACCTCGTAGTGACTCACTGACTCACACAGGGGGCTTGCCTCAGATCGGTAGGGGAGGTGGTAGGGGTGGTGGTGGAGTGTGTGTGTGTGTGTGTGTGTTGTTTGCTGCTGTATTTTGTCACGGAAGAGGTATTCCAGCCTCTGGTATTGAGCATACATTCCATGGAGATGAATTGCTATAAAATGAATGAGGCTGAGAGAGGCAGACAGAGAGAGAGAAAGATAGAGTGAGAGAGAGAGAGAAGGTGTGTGAGATAGAGAGAGAGAGACTGAGAGAGGATGTGTGAGATAGAGAGAGAGAGACTGAGAGAAGATGTGAGTGGCCCTGCTGTGCTCGTTGTCAATCACTGCCTCCTTTGGGTGGTGTGATGCAGGTGCTCAACAACTCCATTTGTTCATCACACTGTGCTCAAGATTGATTCACTCCTCGCACGATGAATAAACTCACACAAGCTCATTTGCACCACACATCTGATTGGATTAATCAAAGTGAGAGACGAAGTGCGCCCAGCCCTTAGAGTGTGTGTAGTTTGCCACCCACGACGATCTTATCACATTAAGGGATACGCAATTGTTTTCAGTGGTCAGGAATGAACGCCATCACATTGACTGTGTGAAATAAGCCCTCAGTGGCGATACTGTTTATTTTCACTTGGTTAGCAACATTTGGAGGAAATGTCATCCCGCTGTTGTGAGGAGCACACCACAGTGGAGAGCCATTACAGAGGAACGGACACAGTGGAGCTGCACACTCTAGACGCACTGCTACGCTTTTCAATTCTTGTATTCTACTGAGGATTGCTGCACAGTATAATTATGCTCATTGTAACATTCCTGTATGGGGGTTTAAAAGTTCATGCATTTGCCTTTGGGATTTTTGGGGAGTTTTGTTTTCTAAATGACCTCAGAGATCATAGGGCACCTGTAAAGACCATAAAATAAGCCACGGTCACAGTAATGATCTGGTAAATTGTCCAAATTTCACCCAATGCAGCGGTGTGGGCATGCAAAGGGGTTGTCGCTATTGGGATGAATGGCTCTCTACTGTAAGTGATTAACAGTCAAAGAGAGGCATTCAGCAGATTATTTCCCATTATGCTTTGAGAGTTTAAGCTGTTCGGCATTATCCTCTCGACCCCCAGAAGCTCCTTTTCTCTTAGCTGCCAGAACCTCCTATTTGTCATGCATCTGATTTCTTTCGCTCTTTTCCCCCTCATTCTTTACGGCCCACAAGTGCTTCAAGTTCTGAACAAAGTTTCTGTCGGAGTGAAATTGAAAAATAAATGAATATATAAATAAATAAAAACCAGCAGCAAAACAAAGTTGACACGATTGTGGCTGACTCTGCCTTCAAATTATCCTCCCCAAATTACGATCAGACATTCTCCATTGCCCTAATTAAACATTAGGGCTTATTTGTTCCAGATGCAGTTTTTTTTGAAGTTTTATTTTTATATGGGAGTTCTTTTTGGCCTGGGAATTGCCCAAGCCCACGCAGAGGAACCATACAGAACTTTAAAGAACTGTAGAGTCCCACATTGTGGAGAGGCCACGGAGAGGAACCATACAGAACTTTAAAGAACTGTAGAGTCCCACATTGTGGAGAGGCCACGGAGAGACTCCGGAGTGATGGGGAAGGTAAACAGGATCATCCGGCGGAATCTGAACTAGAGAACGAGGAGAGATAATAGCGAAAACACACACAGGTCATCACCTCCCACAGACACAGGTTAGAGAGACATACAAATGACTCTGAGAAACACACATAAACCCATGGACTGGAGCTTTACAGGTGCTCTGCTTTGGGCCAATAAGTGGACATAGTATGCTGATACTCAGATGACATCAGGCGAAATAATACTGTTGTCTCTGAACACCTAAATTAGTGCCATGACTGGAGCCCCTGATTGGCTTTTATGGCTGTTTATTAGAGGCCTGTGCCTCCTCTGGCTCTTCCTAAGGACAGATCTGCACATGAGTGCAGCACTCTGCACCTCCGAGCCGTCCCCGGGTAAAAATAGACACGTCTTTGTTCCTCCCGACACGCTTCTGAAGTGAAACGAGACAAGCGCAGAAGATAAAGATCTGT
>JASCQY010000002.1:5293449-5307971 GCA_030264315.1 Sardinella tawilis
TGTGTGTGTGTGTGTGTGTGTGAGACAAGAAGGACTGCCGGTGCCCTATACAGTGACACACCTCCATCAGAGTTCCCAGCGAAGCAGAGTGAGAGTTGAGAAGGAGCCAGTGTGGAGGATTAGCACAGCACTCTCACGCTGGGCACAGAGGCACAGCTCACGGCCCTGCCTGCCAAGCGGGACAGGACCAACACTGGCGGCCATTACGGCTCAAAGGCTTCAAATGGGCGCCTGCCAGCCATCCCGGCTCAAATAGCACCGGGGAGTGGATTAGGCCTACAACTTCATGCTGCGTCGAAAGCTAGTCGCACACACAACATACAGTACATGCATAGATTCATCGACACACGCGCGCGCAGACATGCATACGCACACACACGCACACACACACACACAGTCACTCAATCAAGTACACAACTGTGGTGCATAGAAAGCAGGGAAGCCAGATGTCGGCCAGATGCTGCCGGCCTCGGCCGCCTTCAAAGAAACAATTAAGGACAATTATCGCAACATATAAATGAATTTCATCCATGATTAAAATGTTTGAGATGGAGGGGCGCACTGGACCTCGGGCCCAGGTGGTTGTAATCGCAATGGCAGTCGCACTGGGCCAGCAGAGAGAGAGACAGAGAGAGAAAGAAAAACCTGCCAAGTTGTTTTTACAGGCACTTGTATGTCTGGTCAAGTGCTGCCATTACACTCCCACATACACACACACACACACACACACACATACACACACACACACACACACATACACACACACACATGTGAGTCCTGCACATGTGCATCTGTGCTGCTAATGCCACATTAATGGAGGTCATTGGTTTTAATGGCGGCTCATTTTCGAAATGCAACAATTAAAGCAGGGCCCGCGTCTGGGTGGTACGAGAGAGCGGACCTCTGCTCCCGCTCTCCAAACAAACATGTCCACTGTGAGCCGCGGTCATCAGAGCACTCTAATCGACCGGCCCAGTTCACGGTCACGGACTGCCGTTCAGAGTGCCGATCTGTGCATGCGTGTGTGCATGTATGTGTGTGCGTGTGAGAGAGAGAGAGAGAGAGAGAGACAGAGAGTAAAAGTGTATGCATATGTGAGTGAATGCATTGAGGGCATGGGGAGTTACAGAGGAGTAGGTTGGTGTAGAGTGGTATGGTGTGTGGGTGTGTGTGTGTGTGTGTGTGGGGGGGGGGTGCGGTGACTGAGTGCACAATCCACTTGAGATCTCAGTGCAGGGAGTGAAATCCAAGCCCCGCTGATGCTATAGATCAGAACCACATTGGGCTGAGTGGCGGGCGGGACAGTGGGCTTTTCAAAAGCACTTGGAGGCAGCCGGAGCGCTCAGGCCTAATTGTGTTTGAAAAGTGGAGGGTGCAGGAGGGACCGCCACACAGCACAATGGGAGTCTGATGTCAGCTGTTTGTCAAGAGAGGCTGTCCTTTTGAACGTGCTCCCGTCAACAAGTCCCAATCGCTCCCCGAAAGAAGGAAATTGAACACACCACAGCTCTCTGTTGTAGCATAATGTGTATGTGTGTGTGTGAGTGAAAGAGTAAGTGGAGAGAGAAGTAAGTGTCTGTGTGTGTGAGTAAGTGTGTTTGTATCCAATTATGCATGCATGCATCGATATAGCCACTGCTTTCAACCAGGCTTTTTTCACATTGAGGCTTCGTGCATACGGTATGTTCATGTGGTCTGTGTGTGTGTGTGTGTGTCTGTGTGTGTGTGGTCTGTGAGTGTGTGTGTGTGTGTGTGTGTTTTGAACAGATGAAGTAGGACCGATTGCCTGATTTAGGTACCGGTTGTGCAGTGGTGAAAAGGCCAAAGGAAACCACATGGGTGAAAGCATGAATGACTCTGTGGATAGAGAGAGAGAATGAAAGAGAGAGAGAAAAAAGAGAGCCCCAGCTGCCCTTCTTAGGACACAGGAAGCAGAGAGAGAGAGAGAGAGAGAGAGAGCATCTGTCTGAGTCTGTATATTTGTGTTTCTCAGAATAGCAGGGTGTGTAATTAGAAGAGTGCTCAAAGATGCACACCAGATTCAGCTCCCCAGCTTCCCTGCACTACCTGTGTCACCCCACACCAGCCCATCTGCAATGCCTCCGCCGTGAGTCATACACTGAGGAGCGCCTCGCGTGCATGTCCCCCCCCCACCCCCCATCATGGTAAAGATCACACACACACTCTTACACACCTACATACACACACACACACACACACACATGCATGCACATGCCTGCACACACACATCCATGTGCATGCACCCACACATATACACACTCACATATACAAGCCCCCACACACTCTCATATACACACGCATGTATGCACTCACACTTGTTCGTACACACACACACATGCACACATACACATACCCACACACACACAAACACACACACACACTCACACACACACACACAGTGAGGTCTTAATTATAAAGGGAGTGCATGTGTAGAAGATGTGCGCTGCAGCACTGTTACTGTGACAGGGGATTAGTCGAGAGGAAGAGATGGTGACGAGACGGCGCTGCTCTCCTCCTCGGATGAGACGCATCAGCGGGCCGGAAAGGCTGTCTCTCTCCCCATCTATAACCTGTCATAGCCCAGCCGAGCGTCACATAAGGCATAGACATTCAGCTGGCGGGGGCTGTCACACTCACACACACACACACACACACACACACACTCAAACCTTAACATATACACACACGTCAGATTTTTAGCCACAAATGCTGTGCTTGTCATAATGCACCCACCCTGTCTCTCCTGTGACAGTTCACTCAGAAATACCCAGCGTGGTGTAACCGTCCCTGTGCAAGACTACATACCCAGGGCCCGTCTCCGAATCACCAAGACTAAAACACTGTGATTATATTTTGACATTGACAAATCAATCTTTACCACGCTCTTACATAGAAATGTCATCCCTTTACAGACAATATGGCCGATAATTGCCTTCCGAATAATAGTGGGCCTGCTATTATCTCTCATACAGCCGAATGTCCTGTGGTGAGGTGACCTAGCCTTCCTCATCTCCACTGTGAAACTAAGGCATCAATCCTGAGCCTCGGAGGCCTGCACAGCACACTGGCTCCCCCCCTCATTAGCTCCTTAGATCACGTTGTCAGTGCACAGTGAGTGGCATCCCCATGGCAGGGGCCATGTGTTGTTGTGTTCTCCCTTGCCTTGCAGTGCTGTGGAGCTGTGTCCGATTGGACCGCTGCTGCTGCTGCTGCTGCTGCTGCTGCTGCTTGCCTTGCTGCTGAGGGGTCAGTGCAAGGGGGAAACGAAGGCTAATGTTGATGTACGACCTGTGAAGAGGGCGCTTGTTTTATCTGCTGCGGCGGTGACATGCGATGGTTGTTTTATCTGCGCCGCGGAAGCCACGCTTCTAACCCTCAACCACCCTTCCCACCCCCTCCTCCATCCCGGGGGCCCCGTCCTGCCCTCCGTCGTGCCCCCTCCTGCTCCCTTCCACCCTTCCACTACCACCCCTCTGAGCGGCCTGCCGAGAGCCTGATGAAAGTGCAGGGCCACCTTGGCCGGGACAGAGCACATCCATCAGCCAGGCTGGCCCTTAGTATGGTGAGGCAGAGACAGGCGGGGAGATGGGAAAGAGAGAGGGGGAGAGAGCGAGAGAGTGAGGGGGGGGGGTTCCGTGTGAAAGAGAGAAAAATAGATTGTGAAACAGTGGAACATGAAAAGGAAGAAAGAGATAGAGATAAGGAGGAATAATGATAGATTGAGAAACAGTGGGATATGGAGAGGAAAAGTGAGAGAGAGATTAGAAGAGACAAAGATGGATGGTGAGAGGCCAGCTGAGAGGAAGACAAAAGAGGAGATGGAAAGAGAGAGAGACAGAAAAGAAGAAGAAGAAAGGACAACACTGTTATGTTTTGAAACAGATTGAGAGAGAAAAATAGAGTTGTGAGAGAGAAGTGTATGAGGGAGTCAGAAGTGCAGGGAGTTCAAAGGAGCGGTTTATTCGATCCTTGGTATGTGCACACACAGCAGAGAGCAAGAAAGAGAGCGAGACAGAAAGAAGAGAGAGAGAGAGAGCGCATGTGAGAGAGAGTTATTTATAATTAAAGAGAAGAGAATTGACAGGTCTATTCAAGCTCAAGGTGCAAGGTGGGCTCTTCTCCAGGGCAAACATACTGAATGAATGTACATCCACATTGTTCAGCTGCAATAAAACAAGTCAACATGCTTATAAACTCAAACGCCACTCTGGAGCAAAAACGGTACTGTCTGCTTTTAAATCAGAAAAGGCCCAGCTTGTAACACAAAGATCGCCTCTTTTATTGCATAGTTTTATAGGAACTGAATTCTTGTTGGATGACATTTTAGATGCGAGAACAGAGAAAAAGACACACATTTTGCCAGCGTTTTCATGGTTCCAGAGTATTTTTACGTAAACCTGATCCTTTACTACCCCCCCACATCTTATACTATCTCCATCTTGTCTTTTACACACACGTACACACTCTCTCTCTCTCTCACACACACTTTCTCTCTCTCCAACACACACACAGATGCACATGCACACACATAATTTCAGTCATATGTCAGACAATTACTTTGGAAATCCATTGGGGGAGTGAATACTGTGAGACAAAGACATGGAAATGTTTGGTGTTGGCTTACATCCTCCCCTCCACTGCCCGCTGTGATTGACGGCCTTTGAAGTGAAACCCCTTGGCTGATGATGGGCAGCTCGCCCAGACAAACTTACCCCATGTTTCAAGCCCTTAAAGAGAGATCTGTCCTTGACAGATATGTTAAAACACACACACACATACACACACAACCATGGTGATGACGGTATGTTTTTTTTTTTCTTGTCTTTTTTTTTTTGCTTTGCCTGCATCGTATCAAAATTCATTGCATAGTAGAACCTTTTTTCCCTACTGAATCCAGGATTCCAGAGGATGTCCAGAGGATGCCCGTCGGGTTGGCTAATGCACCATCCTCTTTTCTAGGCCCCTTTTGCCTCCCCCCTCTCTCTCGTTTGTATCTTATGCCTTTATCTTCATCTCTGTACTCTTCCCTTTTCTTTCTATCCTCCTCTCCCTCTCTCTTCATCTTTCTTTTCCTCTCTCATTCCCCCTTTCTTGCCTTCTATCCCTCTCTTTTTCTTATTTACTGATTG
The DNA here is from genome assembly GCA_030264315.1 of Sardinella tawilis. Classification (NCBI taxonomy): domain Eukaryota; kingdom Metazoa; phylum Chordata; class Actinopteri; order Clupeiformes; family Clupeidae; genus Sardinella; species Sardinella tawilis. The sequence goes on from JASCQY010000002.1 coordinate 5,298,600, forward strand.
TTTCCACACCCAGGCAGAGGGAAGTGCAGCTGGAGACTGTAAAAATAAACTCGGCATGTTTAAAAACGAGGAGATTAGCCCCTTTTTATGGCTCCCCTTTCATGTGTGTGTGTCGGTGAGTGTTGGCCGCGGTGAGCTATAGCAGGTTGGGGGTTCAGGGCTCTCTGAAGGTGCTGCTGTGCTGTGTTGGGCTGGGCTGTGTGGCGCAGTGCTGCACTGTGTTCTGTTAGTCTGGTCCGAGCCAAGCATGCTGGAATGTGGAGGAGTCCGGCTGGACTCTCTCTCTCCAACCACCCCAACCCCCCTTCCACACACACACACACACCTCCTTTTCCCATTTTTTTTTTGATGTGAGGAAAAACACTAATTGGCAAGGGAGCTGGGAGAACGTCCTGCAGCCAGATGTGTTCCTGTGAAATGCCTTTTTGTGCTCGGCAGGTCTAAAGTGGGGCGCCGGGCCGGGCACAGCGAAAGCCTCACGCTACAGAGAACAGCGTGGTGGCGGCGGCAGAGGCGGTGTGGTAGTGGTGGTGCAGCACCAGGCAGCTCCCCTCCTCCTCCACCACCAGCACCACCACCAGCCCAAGCCACTCTGGAATAAAAGACAGACAGAAAATTGCTGTTTTCAAAGAGTGCGAAGACAGTGTCTCTTCAGCGTGAGGAAAAGAGGGGAGGTTGCCGCGGAGTGCACGGATCCATCATCTGTCGACCACATCAGACAGCTTTTAGGATAAAAGGTAAAAATTGCAGTGAAAACGGAGCATTGAGGAAGGGTTCGTCCAATCCCTCCTTTTCCTATTTCACAAGGTGGTTCTGACAGTTTTTCCCTTTTGCAAGAGAGTGACTCAGAGAGGACACAAGAGGCCCACAATAAAAACAGATGACCTCAGGCTTTTTCATTGCGCTCATAGACACAGTTTGATAGTCTGACCTTCATAGGAACAAACAAATGTGGTTTTCATAAACGTATTGGGAATAGACTAGATATAGGCAGTGGACCATACCACAATAAACTATTTGACTGGACAGAGTATGCTGATAGTGTTTTTTTTCACAGTGCTGCAGGCTCTCGGAAATTCAATGTGTCTTTGACAGTAATTGGTGCTCTACAGGTGATGAAGACATAATGGGGATCAGAGTCTGAGATTTGCTTAGAGAATGGAGTCAAGGGGTGACTTTGAGAGATTATGGGTCATGCCAACTGTAAAATGCTGTCCAAACCTTGGTGGTCTGATGTACAGTATTTGCAAGAGTTATACCTCTGACTGTGTCTAAAAAATCTGCATTGAAATGATAGCAGTCAGTCATTCTGGAGTGGGTGGATGTCTGGTGTTGGAAAAATATCAGTGCTTTGTGACTTGGGCGGACCATCCTCAGAGAGGAGAGATTTTATGTTTTTGTTGGTGGAGAGATACTTTGTTTTGCACATGTTTTTGTAGTGAGAGAACATTGGAGCCTCAAGTTTCTTGAGAGTTTTTTTTTTCTCATGCAAGTGTGATAGCTGGCAACTCTTGTCATTTTCCGCTCAAGCTGACACCCATGCCCCATTTTCCCCAAAAGCCATGGAAGCACATCCAGGTGTTACACGACCATCACAAATCTAATATGACTAAATCATCATCATCAACAACAACAACAACGACAAACTCGGCTGTGTGTGTAGGTGCACCGCGCTCCTCACCAATGCTCAATCAAAATGGCTTAAATCAACACACCACTTGTAAGTTTACATTAGACAATGGTTGCAATTATGGAACAAAATCACAGCTGCCCCTTTGAAGATTGGATTTCACTGACAGTCTTACATCGGGGACCTCTCAACCAGTTCATCAAATGGCAGCAAGTCATGTTGTTGGCCCAGATTGAGTCAGTCGGAGGCATGTTTAAGGAGTAACCCTCGTGCAACTCAGCACCCTGTCACAGCCCCTAAAATGCCGAAATGATCAAAACCCATTACCCCTCCGTCACTACCACCTCCTCTCAGGAAGTAGAAGAAAAACCCAGATTCAAAGCTTGCAGAGAAGAGCTTGAGCATCTGTGTAGCTTAATTACCACAGCCAAGATTTTGTTTAAAATCCTACAGATTGCAAGTCAAACCCCCCAGCTACCCACCCACCCACCCACACACACACACACACACACACACACACACACACACCACACACACATTTGGCTCTGTGAATAGTGCATGACAAGAGCATCAGGAGTGTGATGCACTGCGGCAAGCAATGCATACAGTAACTCCAATGGAATGCTGCTGCCATGGCTGCGTAAACTCTCATGTGCATGTGTGTGTGATCTGCAGGTGACGGGCGGAAGCAGCGCTGCTTGTGCGTGTGCATGTGTGCTAGGCAGTGAATGTGCGAGAGATTGCCTTGTATGGCTCGGTTGGAGTGTGCAGGCCAGGGTGTGTGTGTGTGTGTGTGTGTGTTTTTTTTCTAATGGCACAGAACAGCTGTGAGTGGGATCATTATGTTGGCTGTGGATGTGCATAGCAACACTGTCTAAGTTGTCAATCCAAGATTCGCTTCGTGTTTTTAGCTCAGACGAGTAGCGCTGCTCCGCGGCTTGCAGAAACCGTAGGTTTCGGCGCACACAATGCATCTATCCATCAGAGGAGAAATTGGGCTCGTCTTAATGGACAGGTGAATGAAGCATTTCTTAGCAAAGAAGCGAATCATAATGACTAGCCGCCACCAGATTTTGACCCGCACATTAAGTGTCCATCCATTCTGTGGTTCTTGCTGCTCGACATGATTGCTAGTGCTGAAAGAACAGAATTTACAGTCTTTTATGTTCTCAAGGCTCAGTCTCTGTAGCATGGCAGGCAGACGGACGCTTCGCCGCATGCTGCCTCCCAGTCAAAAAAAAAAAAAAAAACCCGAATGCATTTTGGCTCCTCGTGCAAATGGCTGGGTTACTCTATAAAAGTGTCCACAGAGAGAGATTGCATTTACAAGTGTCGCTGGAGTGTGGAAAAGAGCTTGTGAGATCTATAAATATATAAAATGGGTGATTTCATTTTTATAAAAAAGGAGGAGAAGAGAGTGAAAGAAAGAAAAAAAAAGCAGGCGAGGAGCAGCTGGAGGTTGTTGAGTAAAAGAGGGGCAGTAAAAAGCAGAGACCCACTGTGAGGAGGGGCGATGGGAATCACACGTGTTTGTGCACTCCTGACCCCCGATGGGCTGCACTGGAGTGTGTCCTGTTAGAGTGTGTTTATGTGTGTGTGTGTGTGTGTATCTCTGTGTGTGTGTGTGTGTGTGTGTGTGTGTGTGTGCGTGTGTTTGTGTGTGCTCACATGTCTCTGGGTGTATGTGTGTGTGTATAGTGTACAGTACTGTACTGGATGTGTGTTTATGGGTGTGTGTCTGGGTATGTGTGAATGAATTTGTTTTATAAACCTCTCCTATTTCATCTGTTTTATTACATCAGTCAATGTTCACTGCAGCCAAGATAGGAGTGATGTGTGTGTGTGTGTGTGTGTACTTAATTCTGAGTGTGTGAAGAAGTTGACTCTGAGAATCCAACTCATCTGCTGCATTACATTAAACCAGACGGATGTTTTATTGTTTTGACTCACTATTTGTGAATCACAATCAATCAAACTGTCCCAGTTAGATCCTGTAACGTTTGATAACATTGAGTTTTGTAGTGACGTTATCCAATAAATCTTCATTCATGCTTTGTGGTTTGACCGCTGCTTATCCAAATCATAGTTCCGCAATGATGGTTTGTGAAGCAGATGTGTTATTACAAGCAGGCTGAATAGGATGATGTCATACTTACCTCTATCCCTCCTCAATCACCTGCCCAATCAAACCTTTATGTAAACATACAGGTAATCCCGTATACTGCAAACGTTACCTCAGCATAAACAACCGTTTTTGCAAATATAAATAGCATTCTGATCCAGTTCAGTGGAGGGATTACGCAGTCAGAGGTATAGTATATTGGGTTTTGTAAACAGTGATTCATGAACTGCTTGAGAAGAATGGCGACTCTCTCTTTCTCTCTCTCTCTCTTTCATATTTAACCGAATGATGTCAGTTGATCTGGTGTGATTTCCATCTTGCGGCTTATCTGCTGATTACAGTGTCCCGTTGTGTGTTCATGCGGCTATGTTTGACAGCCGTCTTGTGTTGCCCAGCCAAAAGCTTCTTTCTCCTTCTCTCTCTCTCTCTCTCTCTGTCTCTTTCTCTCCCTCCCTCTCTCCCTCTCTCAGTTTTGTCTCACTTTTCTCTCCCTGCTCCAAGTGTGTAAATATAGAATGTTGAGCTAGCAAGCAAGCGGCAAGGCAGACAGGCCTCCAGGTGGAACTGGGGTGAAAAATGGCACTAATTGCTGACATTAAGTGCCACTGCCAATCGACGGCACGTCACCATGACAGAGCGCCGGAGGAAAGGGGAGACGGATTGCGGTCTGTTGTGGTGGACACGCACCAGAGGGACCCGTTCAGGTATGTCAATGTCTCTCTCAGCCCCGTCAGCCAATTAGAAACAAACACCTGGGCCAAGAGAAGGGCCCTGCATGCTCGCCGCGGCGGTCTGGTCTCGCAAGGACGAGGAGCCAGACACCACCACCTCCAGCCAGCCTCTGTAAAACCCTCCGCCGACTGGACATTGGCAATAAAAACAGCCCCATTCCTCCCCCTCACAGCCCCAGTGAGATTGACCACCTGATCCCACGTTCATGATGGGTATCCACTGGATGTGTAACCTGATACCCAACGCCATGAATTAAGCTGCTGGGCCCGAGACATTACGAATGGTCTGTTTTGGCCAGTATGTTAAACACTGTTGAAGTTAATTGTGTAGTCTTAAAAGGAGCTGGGCTGCGTTTCCCAAAACAGCTACGATGTTCGTAAGTCCTACGATGATCTTAAGGTATAGCAAATGACATACGCTACGATCATCGTAGCACCTACGAACATCGTAGATGTTTTGGGAAACGCAGGCCTGTACTGTATGTACTTGTTGTAATGTGCTTGGAAACTTGGTCTCAAATGATGCTATGTGGTGAATTTAATATGATATACTGTATGGCTACACATCACCACTATGAATTAAATATGTGAGTGAGTAATAGATGAATAATGCTTGTTAGATGTCAGTGTGTCTCTGTGCTCTTCAAGGGCGGCAAACTCTTAATTTGAGTCATTGCCCGTAACGCTGAGTGTTGGGCTAGGGTGCCGACTGACATTGTCTTCATTGTGTTTGTTTGCGTTAGGTCTCGCCGTCAGCGTCTGTCAGCCCGTCACCTCGCATACGTCTCATTAGAGGGGCCTCTGGTCCACGGCTGAGAGTGAGGAGTGAGGACGATGACAGCAGTCCCATACATGGCCAGAGAACTCCCAGGGACTGGGCAACGTGAGCTCCCAATGTCTCTATGTGTGTGTCTTTATCTGTCTCTCTGTCTCTCTGGCTTTCGCTCTCTTTGTTTAAGATTCTCACACTCCAAACTCAAAAAGTCAAACAAACATTATCTCTCTCTGTCTCTCTCTCTCACACATACACACACACACACACACATACACACACACAGAGCGAGAAAAAGGGTATGTGTAAACCACAAATCTCCATGCTTTCCCCTTATTATTATTTTGGCCTTTAATGAGTGTCCCATAAGCCTCTGATCCTTGTCTGGGAAGAGAGGCGTCAGAGGAGGAGATGCGGAGCAGAGGTACACACGCCGGCCTGCGTCTTTTTCCCAAGCGTGGCGTGTGGAGGCGAGAACAGGTCCGAGAGGGCACCATGCGGTGCGAGGCACTCGCTGTGTGTGTGATTGGGTACTGTTCCGTGAGGGTTTGTGATGAATGATTCTGACCCTTCCCAGACACTTCCTCACCGTTGACCTCACCGCCCCCCTTTTTACAGAGTTTCCTACATTCATCAAAAGATTTTCTGCTGTTCTGCCCGAAACATGGACACACAAACGATTACAAACGTTTACCTGTAATGGGGGGAAAAAAGACTGTGAGGTGGGGAAGACCGGGGGGGTGCTAGAGCCCGCCGACCTTTCACAGAGCGGAGTGCTTTTGAACCGTGGTGGCACGGACGAAACCTGAGCGAGGCCCAGAGAGCACGAGGAGGAGGGGAGATTGGGTTTCGTCAGTCGGGGAATAATTTAACGCTTCTGGAATGTTTCACGTCCCACACATGGGCCACGATGGGAGCAGCAGGGGAAACGTTTTTTTGGCTTTTGAAATGTCCCGCAGTGTGTGGGTTATACTGCCACTGAGGTCCTGGACTGGACTCTTTTCCAGTTGGTGCTCGGGCCCACACCCTAAGGCGAGGAGGGGGAGGTCAGAAGGAGAGGCGACCCGCGGGTGACCTGATGGAAAATAGCCTGGCCAGGCTCCTATGGTCAGCTCCTGGGTGGCGAGGCATGCATCGAGCTGGTCCGAAAATCAAGATCATGGTGCGCAGATGGTACATACACAGCATATCTCAACTTCCGTGGAAGCCCACAGACAGACTTCCCAATCCCAATCAAGAAGAATGCACGGCATGACTCCGGGACCACAGCCACCTGCCTTCTCTGCATCCCTAATTAACATGGCAAAATCCCAGGGAATATTTGGCAGTCCCGATTTCTAATCGACTCCCCCAATCTCCTTGTCAGAAGCGTCTCTCTTCACGTCCCTATTAGTGTGCCCAGCTTACGGCTTCGAAGACGTTCAGCGAATATTGACAGGTAAATATTGCATCCGGTGGGAGCACACGGGGACCTGGGCATGTTTCTTATTTTTTTTCCAGCACGCCGTCACCGCTGCTATATTAGCGATGATTTATTAGTAATAAATCTGAAATGAAGGGAGAGGCCTGTAATTGGTTACATGCTTTTTTTGAGTTATGGCCTTCTGTGGGAGTCTGATCAAGGGCTGTTATTTTTAGAAGGCCATGTCACACCGGCGGAGAACGAAAGAAACGAATGAAGGAGAGGGAGTGAGCAAACGAGTGAGCGATAGAACATGTTGGCCTTCTACAAGTCCCAAACTTGCATTGCCCACCTCACAAAATGTGGTAAATCACCAAAGCGCTTTTTTTTTCTTTTCTTTTTTAAACGGCCAAATCAAAGGCGGATCGCCTTTGTTGCCTCCAACCATTTTGAATCAGGAACAAAGTGAGGGCCTCCTGCTTTCAATCAAGGCCCAGTCCAACTGTACATTAGCTGTGCACACTCTTGGTAATGAACTCGGAGGCGTTTTTCTTTCACTTTACACACTTTCTCGATGTGAAAGCCCTCACACGTTGAGACGAATCAGGGGCCGGACAGCTTGTCTGCGTTAGAAATCGGACTTCCGAGGTTGGTCTTGCTGCTTGGTTATGGTTGTTAAGTGGTTTAGGAATTATTGAATAATGATGTAATGACATCATGGGTGAGCTGTTTTTCATCAGATCGCCAGGAAAAGTTCATATTCGCCAGTGGAAGTGAATGTTGTCAAAGCTGTAATTCCCATGGCCACAAATGACAGCCAATCAGAGATGTGCTGAAAAGATAATACCAGCTAATAAACAAACCTGTGTTCAGTTCAGGATGGATACCAAGAACAGCCTGGGATTTGTAGTTCCCATGATATCCCCCACTTGCTTTCTGCCTCAGTGAAGGTGACTTCGAGAGCAAAGCATAAAATAATATGCACTCTTGGTCACTGTGAGAACGGATTGTCTTGTGCTCAAAGTGAAATCATTTTCAGGGTTTAGGCGCTGCAATCTTCGAGACTTGAAAGGGGACTTTTGGGGGACTTTGCACGAGCAAACATCTGCAAAGGATGAGACCAAATTTATACGGCATGTACAAGCAAAAGCAAACTGACAGAAACAAACTATGACATAAAGCGAGGGAGGGGATTATGTTTTGATGACTGTAATTAAAAGCTGAAGAGTCCTTCCCAGCGGCAAATCCACCAAAGGCTAATTAACTGTGTCTGTTTAGTTTTTTTTTTTTTTTTTTTGCTTCAGAGTTCACATCACAAACACATTCAGAGAAACAGATGTAATTAGTCCCCCAAATGTTTTTTTTTCTCCAACCATAATCTTTATGCTTTAGCTGCTGAAGTGTATTTCCTTGGGTAATTACTCTTCTTTTCTTGTTCCCACAGAATTGCTTTGACCTGTTGGTACTGATGATAGCTGAAATGATTTAGCATACAGTATGCTTACTGTCCTTGAGGAGGAAGTTTGTGCTCATAAAAGCATTGAGATGTGTGTTGCGGCCTTGGCAATTTAGCTTACAGGCAAAGACTTTGCATCGCAACATCTTTCTCTTTCCTAATCTCTTTCTGTGACACACACACACACATAGCCTAGAAATCTAGACCACCTAGCGGCAGAATATATTCTTGCCTAGCTACTTGGTCTAGTCTCGCATGGTAAAGGCAAATCTTGGCCTGTCTCGACCTAGGACTGACCAATCAGAACGCTCTATCTGTGTAGCGAGTCATTGGAGCGGGCTTAGCACGATGACGAAAGGGCTGTCTGTTGGATAAAACGGCTGCCTGATAGCTCTGATTGGTCAGTAGCGCTGGCTTATTACGTGCAGAGACAGTTTGAACGGCCACTGTTGATCTCATCCACAGGGTTCAGCGCTGTGATCGGTCTGATTCCAAGCTATACAATTCATGTGTATAGTTTTGCTTGCCAGGCTAACACACACACACACACACACACACACACACATTCTGTCAGTCCATCCATAAAGCAGAGGTCACTGGTCATTGATAAGTGACTACTTTACTGGTCTCCTCTGGCCATAAATCCTGCTGTCAGACTACTGCCACTCTCCCAGGTGTGAAACTCATCCAAGCGTGTGTGTGTGTGTGTGTGTACTGCTACTACTTATCCAGGTGGAGAGAGATCTCCCATGAGCTCCTTCCCTCTGTTGCAGCCTCTCCAGATCTCCATTGCAGTCTCACCTGACTCCTTTCCTTGCTCTCTTCCTCACTCTTCCTCTCTCCTTTCTTCTCTTTTCCATCCTTTTTTCTCCTCTCCTCCTTCTCCTTTTCCCTTCTTTCCTTCTCTCCTCTCCTCCCCGGCCAGCTCTTGGGACAGATCAAGGTCAGGGCACTGAGCTGAGCCTCTGATCTCTGGTTCCTGTGTGAAGGGATGAAGCTGCTCATTCGGTGTGGCAAGCGCATTTAGAAACAGAACGACCACAGAGAGCCCATCCTGCCGGCAGGGTGGAGAATCCAGCAGGCACTTTCTGACAGGGGGCTGAAATAAACTCCATCCCCCTGTAGCATCCGAGCGGCTAATTTTAGCTGCCTTATCATCTGTAATTCTGCTCTTCCTCCTATTTAAGACCGTCTCTCTCGATCTATCTGTCTGTCTCACTTTCTCTCAGTGTGTGTGTGTGTGTGTGTGTGTGTGTGTG